>CAUYTI010104868.1:0-18112 GCA_963575145.1 Galago senegalensis
GAGGTAAAATCTTCGTTTTTCTTTAGGGCTGCATAGTATTCCATGGTGTACATATACCACAGTTTATTGATCCATTCGTGGATTGATGGGCTCTTGGGCTTCTTCCATGACCTGGCAATTATGAATTGGGCTGCAATAAATCAAGTCATGTTTGACTTCTGCAATTACAAGATATACAAGATAAACATTATTGGTATATATTGAGTATTACAATTGAATGTAGTTTTTCCCTTTCTTAAAATGCATATACTTCTTTTGGCACTCTCTATATAATTAACATATAACACACTACACATATTTAAAGAGTTCAATTTGATGTTTTAATATGTGTATATATGTATGTATGCAATGTATCAGCATAAATATATAGTTGCTATGTAACAAATTAGGCCTCAGTTCCTTGTCACATAGACCTCTCCATAGGGCTATTTGAGTGTTCTCATACTATGGCATATGGATTTCCCCAGAGTGAGTGATCCAAGAGAGAGTGAACTAACTAGGCTGCAATGCTCTTCAGGACTTAATCCTGGAAGTGACGCCCATTCTGTTAATCAGAAGTGAGTCACTAATACCTGTTTTTATTCAACAGGAGGACAAGTAAGCTACATCTGTTGAAGAGAGATGTACCAAAGAATCTGTGAACATGTTTTTAAAACTGCTATATCCATGAAGTTACTGCTATAATCAAGATAATAAATGCATCCATCATGCACTAAAGTTTCCTCATGCCCCTTTGCCTCCTGGCCTTCCCAGCTCACCACTCTTCCAGGCAACCACTGACATGTTTTTACCACTACAGATTTACTCACATTTCCTTGCATTTTGCATAAATTGAACCATGATACATTAACTGTTTCTTGTTTGTCTTCTTTCACTCAGCAGAATTATTTGAGATTCATCTATGCTGTGGCATCTATTAATAGTTAGTTCCATTTTATTGACAAGTAGTAGTCAAATGTAAGAACACACAACAATTTGTTTATCCAGTCACCTATTGATGGACATTTGGGTAGCTTCCAGTTTGAGGATATTACAAATAGAGACTTCATGTACAAGTCTTTGTACAGACATATGCTTTCATTTCTCTTGGGCAAATACTTAGGAGTGGAATAATTAGGTCTTATGGTAGGCATATGTTTAAGTTTTTAAGAAGCTGCTGGGTGTAGTGGCTCACGCCTGTAATCCTAGCACTCTGGGAGGTGGAGGTGGGTGGATTGCTTAGCTCAGGAGTTTAAGATCAGCCTGAAGCAAGAGCAAGAACCTGTCTCTAGTAAAAATAGAAAAAAAAAACTAGTCAGGCATTGTGGTACATGCCTATAGTCCCATCTCCTTGGGAGGCTGAGGCAAGAAGATTGCTCAAGCTCAAAAGTTTGATGTTGCTGTGAGCTATAACACTATGGCACTCTACCCTGGGTGACAGAGTGAGACTCTGTTTCAAAAAAAAAGAAAGAAAGAAAGAAAAAGAAATGGTAGAAATGTTTTCCAAAGAAATTGTACTATTTTAAATTTCCACCATCAGTGTATGAGAGTTCCAGGTGTCCTACATTCACACCAATGCTTAGAATGGCCAATTTTTGTAATTTTAGCCATTCTAGTTAGTTTGCTATAGTATTTGTTGTCTTAATTTTAAGTTAATGACTAATGATATTGAGAATACTTTCATGTATTTATTATTATCCATATACATTGTTTGGCAAAATGTATGTAGAAATATTTTGCCCTCTTGAAAAAAAACTGGATTAGCAGCTTCAAGATGGCTGACTAGAGGGGCTGACACTGATCTCCCCTACAAGGAAGGACCAAAAGAGCAAGTAGATCCCCACATGCTAAATACAGCCTATAAGACAGAAGACTGGAATTAAGCAGGGAAAGGGTATGGAAACTTTGAGGCCTGGAAGGAGAGGGAAGCAAAGTAGCTGACTCAGTCAATATTTGCTTGGAGCCAGGAGGAATTCCCCATTGCAGGGAAAAGGTAGACAAGATATCCCCATCAGTCTATATTCTCACCACAAACTCCTGTAATCCTAGCTATGGGAGAGCTCCTCAGCCTTCATGGGCACTTAGCCTAGTGGAGAGCTGCCTGGAGCTGCACCATTCCAGAGAGGGAATTCATAATGGGTCCTTCACACTCCCTAAGACCCAAGTAGCTCCAACACAATGCTATTTTGAGAGCCCAGCCCCCACTAGACTGTATCCTGCTCTGGAATAGCCCCTGCATCTTCACATCCCTGGAATCCTGCTAACATCCCCCCACATCTACCTAGAAGGCTGCATTATTGTGACTCTGGTTGGACCCCAGTACTCTAGCCCATGTCCTACACCTCAATGTAATAGGAGCTGCAGCATTCAAAGGGAATCGAAGCCTATGCTCCTGAGAGCTTGAGAGCCACCTGCCTAGGGCTATTGTCACTGACAGAAATCTCACCCCCTCTAGAAGCAATGCTGAAGAGCATCTGAATGCACTTTCAGGGGGTCTGGACACTATCCCCCACCATGACATCCTGTGGCCCAAGGACAGGCCTACCCTACCTGTGCATATTGATTGGGGACCTGGAGATGACCCACCCCACTCACCAGACCTGGATGCATGATTGGAGTGCCTGAGGACAGGCCTGCATCATTCACCTTTGTTTCCAGCATCTGTTTATGTCATCGAGGGGCCTGGGGACCCCACCACCAATCCACGTTCTGCTGCCAGCACCCATTCATACTTTCTTGGAGCTTGAATAAGGACCTATCCTGCCATCCACTACCACCATTTGAGCCCAAAGACTGAACTGACTGACATCCCCATCTCCAGCAAAGCCTGTCACAGCTTCCTCTAACAAGCATACCTAAAGCCACTGAGGATCTCACAAGCACCATTGACACCAATTACACCTGAAGATATCATATGGAGACTATAATACTATGCCCACCCAGAATCAATGCCTATTTATCTCTTGATATAACTATAGAAAAAAGTTTTTCCCTATCCAAACCAATCCATAGAATTGGAAGAAGAAACTGTTTCAGATATCAATGAAAGGACACAAGAAACAGAAACAGCAAGAAACACATCCAAACAGCAGAAACACATCCAAAGGAACACAAAATTCTCCAGTAACAGAGCCCAAAGAAAGGGAAATCTATGAAATGTCTGAAAAAAGTTCAAAATAATAATGTTAAAATAACTCAGTGAGATACAAGAAAACACAGATAAACAATACAAAGAAATCAGAAAAACAATTCATTATTTGAATGAGAAATTCAACAAAGAGACAGATATCATTCAAAAGAACCAAATAGACATCCTGGAACTGAAGAATGCAATAAACTAAATAAAAAATAATCAAGAGCTTTAACAATAGAGTAGATCAAGCAGAAGAAAAGATTTTTGAACTTGAAATAGAATAGTCAGACAAAAAAGAAAACAAATAAAAATGAATAAAGAAAGCTTATGTGCCATAAGGGACATCATAAAGTGACCAAATGTTTAAATTTTTGGAGTTCCAGGGGGAAAAAAGATGGGCAAAGGATAGAAAAACTATTTAATGAAGTAATAGATGAAAACTTCCCAAGCCTAGAAAGAGATATAGATATTCAAATACAGGAAGCCTGAATATCTCTAAATAGATTTAATTTTAAAAAGTCCTCTCCAAGGTACATCATACTCAAACTGTCAAATGTAAAACACAGAGAATTCTTTTAAAAAGTAAGAGCAAAGCATCAAGTCACATATAAAGGAATTTTATCAGACTCACAGTGGATTTTTAAGCATAAAGTTTATATGGCAGAAGAGAATGGATGATATAGTCAAAGTATTAATAGTAAAAACCCCCCTGCTAACCACGAATATTATGCCCAAAAAGGGTATCCTTCAAAAATTAAGAAGAAATAAAATATTTCCCAGGAAAATCAAAACTAAGGGAATTCATCATCTCTAAACTAGTCCTACAAGAAATGCTTAAGTGAGTCTTACATAAAGAGGTGGAAGAATGATATGTATCATCATGAAAAAACATGGGAGTATAAAACTCACTGATAGAGAAGATAGACAAAGGAGAAAGAGAAAGGAATCAAAACTTATCACTACAGATCATAAAGGTAAACAATAAAAGAGAAATAAAGGAACAAAAGATATACAAAACAATCAGGAATCAATGAACAAAATGGTAGGAGTATGTCTTCATCTGTCAATAATAAGTTAAATATAAAAGGCTTAACTATTCCTACATGTATTAGAAGATAGAATAGTTTGGCTTAATGGATGAAAAAAAAAATAAGGCCCAACTGTGCTGACTACAAGAAACTCATTTCACCCTTAAAGACAAATGTAGACTAAAAGTGAAATGATGAAAAAAAATTTTCATGAAAACAGAAACCAAAAGCATGCAGGAGTAGCTGTAGCAATACTCATAGCAGACAAGGTAGACTTTAAGTCAAAAAGCATAAAAAGAGACCTTATATAATGATCAAGGTTCCCATTCAGGAAGAGGACAAAACAACTGTAAATACATAGGCATCTAACACCAGAACACCTAGATATATAGAGCAAATATTATTAGAGCTAAAGACAGAGATAGACTCCAATCCAATAATACTTTGTGCTTCACTACCTCACTTTCAATACTGGACAGATAATCTAGACAGAAAATCAACAAAGAAGCATCTGTACTTATTGACCAAATGGATCTAACAGACATTTACAAAACATGTTTTGTTTTTGAGACAGAGTCTAACTCTGTCACTCTGGGTAGAGTGCTGTGGCATCATAGCTCACAGCAACCTCAAACTCTTGGGCTTAAGCAATCTTCTTGCCTCAGCAAATATTTTATCCAACAGCTGCAAAATGCACATATTCTCCACAGCACATGGAAAATTTTCCAGGATAGACTGTCTATTAGGTCACAAAACAAATCTCAACAAATTTTTAAAAATTGAAATCATATCAATTATCTTCCCAGACCATGATGGAATAAAACAAATCAATAACAAGAATAACTCTGGGAACTGTACAAATACATGAAAATTATAACAATATTCTCTTGAACAACACTGGGTTAATGAAGAAATTAAGAAGAAAATTAAAAAATTTCTTGAAACAAAAGTAAAAGCAAAATATACCAAAACCCATAGGCTACAGCAAAAGCAGTGCTAAGAGCAAAGTTCATAGTAATAAGCACCTACATCAAAAGACTAGAAGGAATGACTAGACGTCACCTAGCAACTTGCATCTTGAGGAACTAGAAAATCAAGAATAAACCAAACCCAAAATTAGTGGAAGGAAATAAATAATAAAGATCAAAGCAGAAAGAAAAGCAATAGAGATTTAAAAATATGCAAAGGGTAAATAAAATGAAAAGTTGATTTTTGGAAAGAAAAAGAAAATTGAGAAACTGCTAGGCACACTGACCAGAAAAAAAAGAGAGAAAATAAACAAAATCGGCAATAAAAAAGCTATACAACTGATATCACAGAATACAAAGGATTATTAGAAACCACTAAGAATACTATATACTAACAAATTGGAAAACCTACAGGAAACTGATAAATTCCTGGATGTGTACAACTTACTAAGATTGAGCCAAGAAATTGTAGAAAACCTAAACAGACCAATAACAAGCAATGAGTTTGAATCAATAATAAAAAGTCTCCTAACAAATAAAACCCACAACCTAGATGGCTATACTGGTGAACTCTAACAAACATTTAAATAATAACTAACACCAATTCTTCTCAAACTATTCCAGAAAATTGAAAAGGAGAAAATACTTCCAAATTTATTGTATAAGGCCAGGATTATCCTTTACCAAAATCAGAAAAGGATACACCAACAACAAAACGAAAGGAAACTAGAGAACAATATCCCTGATAAACATAGATGCAAAGCTCAACAAAATATTAGTAAGCAGAATCCAATAACACATCAAAAAGATAATACACCATGATCAAGCATATATTCATTGTAACAATTGGGACTGAAACTGGGTGTAAGAGAAACTTCCCATGAGAGTGGTTTAAACGAGTTATGAGTATACTTTTCTCATGTAGC
Organism: Galago senegalensis; assembly: GCA_963575145.1. NCBI lineage: Eukaryota > Metazoa > Chordata > Mammalia > Primates > Galagidae > Galago > Galago senegalensis. Next base: position 6,035 of record CAUYTI010104868.1, read on the forward strand.
ATGAAGAAATAAGCAGTCCAGGGTTGGAAAAAAGATCCTAAAAATAATATATATAACCATAGAAGACCCTGAACAGTCAAAGCAATCCTGAGCAAGATGAACAAAGCTGGAGGCATCATACTACTTGACATTGTAGTTCTATATACTATTTTTAGGATCTTTTTTATTTCTGTGAAGAATGTCATTGATATTTTGATAAGGATTGCATCAAATATATAGATTTTTCAGGGGTAATATGGTTATTTTATCAGTAGCAATAATTCCAATCCATGAGCATGGGAGGTCTTTCCGTTTGTTTGTACCCTCTTCAATTTCTTTCATCAATATTTTGTAATTTCTTTTTTGAGATAGAGTCTCACTTTGTTGCCCTTGGTAGAGTGCCATGGTGTCACAGCTCACAGCAACCTCAAACTCTTGGGCTTAACCGACTTTCTTGCCTCAGCCTCCCAAGGAGCTAGGGACACAGGCGCCTTCCACAATACCCGGCTATTTTCTTGTTGCAGTTATCGTTGTTTAGCTGGCCAGGGCTGGGCTTGAACCCACCAGCCTCGGTGCATGTGGCTGGCACCATAACCACTGTGCTACGGGCTCTGAGCCAATATTTTGTAGTTTTTGTTGCAGAGGTCTTTCACCCCCTTGGCTACATTTATTCCCACTAGCACTCTGGGAGGGGGGATAGCTTGAGCTCAGGAGTTTGAGACCAGCCTGAGCAACAGCAAGACACCGTGTCCACTAAAAATTGAAAAATTAGTCAGGTGTCATGGCATGTGCTTGTAGTCTCAGCTACTTGGGAGAATGAAGCAGGAGGATCAACTTGAGCCCAGAGGTTTGAGGTTGCCATGAGCTATCATGACACCATTGCACTCTAGCCAGAGAGACTTTGTCTAAAAAATAAATAAATAAATAAATATATATGTGTATATATAAAAAATATATATATATACAGAGCAAATATATATATGTATATAATATATATATATATATATATACAGAAAATAACTTTAAATGTATTAAAGAACTGGCTCGGTGCCTGTGGCTCAAGCTGCTAAGGCACCAGCCACATACACCTGAGCTGGCGGGTTCAAATCCAGCCCGGGCCTGCCAAACAACAATGATGGCTGCAACCCAAACAAACAAACAAACAAACAAAAAACAACTGGGCATTGTGGCGGGTGCCTGTAGTCCCAGCTACTTGGGAGACAGAGGCAGGAGAATTGCTTGAGCCCAGGAGTTGGAGGTTGCTGTGAGCTGTGATGCTACAGCACTCTACCCAGGGCAACAGCTTGAGGCTCTGTCTCAAAAAAAATGTATTAAAGAATTAAATATAAGACCTCAAACTATAAAATTACCAGAAGAAAACATAGAGGATGCACGGGTGAGGATGAGGAGAAAAGGCAACTTTCATAGGCTGTCAGTGGAAATATAAGTTAGTGTAGTGATTACAGAAAACGGTATGGAGGTTTCTAAAAAAAAATAAAATAAAAATAGAACTCTCATACTATCCAGCAATCCTATTACTGGGTACTTATCCAAAGGAAAGGAAATCAGTCTATCAAAGGGATACTTCCACTCCATGTTTATTGTAGCACTATTCACAATAACCATGATATGGAATCAACCCATGTGTCAATCAACAGACAAATTGATAAAGAATGTTGTATATACACCCAATTGAATACTATTTGGCTGTAAACAATAATGAAATCTTGTCATTTGCAACAACATGGATGGAACTGGAGGTCATCAGGTTAAGTGAAATAAGCCAGGCACTGGAGGCTGGGAAAGATAGGGAGATGGGTGAAGAGAGGTTGGTTAATGGATATAAACATACAGTTAGAGAAAATCAGTTGATAGCATGGTGTGGTGAATATAGTTAACAATAATTTATTGTGTATTTCAAAATAGCTAGAAGAGACAATCTGAAATAATTCTAGCACAAGGAAATGATAAATGTTTGAGGTGATGGATATCCTAAAAACCTGATTTGATCACTATATATTGTATGTATGTATCAAAATATCACATGCATTCCATAAATATGTACAATTATACTGTTTCAAAAAAGATAAAAAATACAAAAAGATTGTCTTTTAATTATTGAGTTGTGAGATTTATGTATTTCAGATCTAAGTCAATTTTTTTTTTTTTGAGACAGAGCCTCCAGCCGTCCCCCTGAGTAGAGTGCCGTGGCATTACAGCTCACAGCCAGATATAAGTCAATTGTCAAGTATGTGTTTTGTCTATATTTCCCCCCATTCTGTGACTTGTCTTTTCATTTTTATAATGCCATGTTTTGAAGAGCAAAAGTTTTTAATTTTGATGTTCAATTTATCAATATTATTTTCTTGTATGATTTCTGCTTTTCGTTTCATACTTCAGGAATATTTGCTATACTCTCAAAAGGTCACTGAGATTTTGTTCATATTTTTCTTATAGAAATTTTGTAGTTTTAGCTCTTACATTTAGGTCTTTATTCATTTTTAGTAAATTCTTTTTTTTTTTTTTGAGACGGAGTCTCACTTTGTTGCCCTTGGTAGAGTGTTGTGCTGTCACAGCTCACAGCAACCTCAAACACTTGGGCTCAAGAGATTCTCTTGCCTCAGCTGCCTGTATAGCTGGGACTACAGGTGCCTGCCACAACATACAACTATTTTTAGAGATGGGGTCTCCCTCTGGCTCAGGTTGGTCTCGAACTTGTGAGCTCAGGCCATCCACCTGTGTGAGCCACAGCACCCAGCCTATTTTTAGTAAATTTTAATATATGGTGTGAGTTGAGTTAAGGTTCACTTTTTGCCTATGAATATACATTTATTTGAGGACCAATTCTGAAAATATTATTTCCCTCATTGAATTGCCTTGGTAACTACATGTACTTATGTCTAAGAACCTCTTTTCTATTCCATTAATCTATTTGCTTGTTTTCATGCAGATACAACATTGTCTTGATAACTGTAACTTTATAATAATTATTGAAATTGTGTAGTTAAGTCCAACTTTGTTTTTCTTTTAAAAATAGTCTTAGTACTTCAACTCTTCTAAATTTCCATATAAATTTTAGAACAAACTTGTTCATATCTATAAAAATGTCTAATGAGATTTTGACTACAATTGCATTTAATGCATAGATCAGTTAAAGCAGAATTGACATTTTCTTTTTCTACAGACAAGAGTCTCACTCTGTCATGTAGGCTAGAGTGCCATGGCCTCAGTCTAGCTCACAACAACCTCAAACTCCTGGGCTTAAGAAGTCCTCCTTCCCCAGCCTCCAAAGCAGCTGGGACTACAGGTATGTGTCACCACACCTGGATAATTTTTTCTATTTTTAGTAGACGCAGGGTTTCTCTTTGCTCAGGCTGGCCTTGGACTCCTGATCTCAAGCAATCTTCCCCACTGGGTCTCTCAGGAGGTGTGAACCACCAAGCCTGGCCTGAGAATCAACATCTTACCAATATTGATTCTTTCAACTGATTATCACCATTCCTCTATTTAGGGTTTTTGAATTTTATTTCAGCAATGTTTTGTAGTTTACAGGTCTTGCACATTTTGGTGTCAAATTTATCCCTAAGTGTTTCATATTTTTGATGTTGATGCTACGTTAAATAGTATTTTTAATTTTAAATTCTGATTGTTCATTCCTAGTATGTAGAAAACAATTGTGTATTGTTCTTATATCCTGCAACTAAGCTAAACTCGCTTATTTATTTTAGTATCCATTCTTTGTAGATTACATTGGATTTTCTACATCATTTCTTCTGCAAATAAAGACAGTTTAACTTTTTTTGTTTCTAAACCAGATGCTTTTATTTCTTTTTCTTGCCTTAGTGCACTAATGAACCTCTGATACATTGTTGGGTAGAAGTGGTAAGAGAACACACCCTTGCTTTATTCTTGATCTTAATAGGAAATATTTCAGCTTTTCATCAATAAATATGATGCTAGGTGTAGGTTTTTTATAAGTAAACTTTCTCAGGTTCAAAAAATTCCTTTTGGCTCAGCAAGGTAGTTCACACCTGTAATTCTAACACTCTGGGAGGCTGAGGCAGGAGGATCACTTGAACTCAGGAGTTTGAGGCCAGCCTGAACAAGAGCAAGACCCTGTTTCTACTAACAATAGAAAAATTAGCTGGGCATTGTGGTGGGGGCCTGTAGTCTCAGCTACTTGGGAGGCTGAGGCAGGAGGATGACCTGAACCCAGGAATTTGAGGTTGCTGTGAGCTAGGCTGATACCACAGCACTCTAGCCTGGGCAATAGAGTGAGACACTGTCTCAGAATAAACAAAAACGAATAAAAAAATCAAAGTTCATTTTTATTTCTCATTTGAGGAGAGTTTCTTTTTTCTTAAATCAAAAATGGATGTTATATTTTGTCAAATTATTTTTTGCATCTATTGAGAATATTATATATTTTTAATTTTTTAATTCATTAATATAGTGAGTTAAATTAATTTTCAAATGTTATACCAACCTTGAATCCCTGGAATAAATCATACTTGATAGAGATGTGTTTGCTTTTAAAAAAATATCTTGTTGAGGCCAGGTGTGGTGGCTCATGCCTGTAATCCTAGCACTCTGGGAGGCCAAGGCAGGTGGATTACCTGAGCACACAAGTTTGATATCAGCCCGAGCCAGAGTGAGATCTGATCTCTAAAAAAAACAGCTGGGTGTTGTGGCAGGTTTGTAGTCCCAGCTGCTTTGGAGGCTGAGGCAAGAGAATCGCTTGAGCCAACAGTTGGAAGTTACTGTGAGCTGTGATGCCATGGCATTCTATTGAGGGCAACAAAGTGAGACTCTAACTGAAAAAAAGAATAAATAAAAATGAAAATGAAATAAAATATATCTTGTTGAGTTTAATTTTCTGAGATTAAAAAAAATCACATCTCAATTTATTAGGGATATTAGTCTGTAACCAAAGACCTTTCTTTTCTGGGAATTTATTTATATAGCTTTGGCATCAGGGAACTATAGGCCTTAAACAATGAATAGTACAGTATTCCTTTGTGTTCAGTGTGTTCAATTTTTTAGAAGAGTTTATATGATTGAGTATTTATATGAATATATATTGGAGATAAGGTCTGTCACCCTGGCTGGAGTGCAATGGCCTGATCATAGCTCTCTGTAACCTTGAACTCTTGGGCTTAAGCAATCCTCCTGCTTTGGCTTCCTGAGTAGCTGGGACTACAGGTATATACCACCACAAATGACTTTTTTTCTTTTAGAAATGGGGTCTGGCTATATTGCCCAGGCAGGTCTTGAACTCCTGGCATCAAGCAATTCTCCTGCATTGGCCTCTCAAATTGCTGGAATTACAGATGTGAGACCCTGCACCAACCAGTACTCTTTATATTTAAATTATTGGTAGAATTCATCAGCAAAGTCATTTGGCTTGGTAGTTTCTTAAAGATTAGTTGCAGCATGGAATGCAAAACCATATAAATGAACTTTTTACATTTGACTTTTAATTCAAACAATTGGAAAAGTGCTGTCCACTGAAACAACCATCATACTTATACCTTATGACTATTTCCCATCTCATCACTATAGAATATAAAAGGACTGAGATTTAGTAAATTTAATAATTTTCACCCTTTTGCCAAAGACATTCTTAAATAAAACTGCTTATTTTTTACTCTAAGCATGTGGAAAATAAAATGATTACTAGTGCTTCACTTCTACTACCCTGACTTATTGTAAGGAGCTGACAGTTTCACCCACCATGGCTTTTTCATCCTGAGTGCAAACTTAAGTGAAAAAGACAAATAATATTTTCATATTATTATATTAGTTTGATCTTTTTGACCTCTGAGCATCTCAAGGAATCTTAAGGGTCCACAGACCACACTTTGAAAACCACTGCATTATAATATGAGGACAAGCATTCAAATATTTAGCTTAAATTTAATACCCCAATTACATTCCATGGTGCCTGCATTCATAGCTTCTCAGTGAATATATAAAATGTTTTTAGGGTGGCACCTGTGGCTCAAAGAAGTAGGGCGCTGGCCCCATATGCCGGAGGTGGTGGGTTCAAAACCAGCCCTGGCCAAAAACTAGCAAAAAAAAAAATGTTTTTAACGTGAATTCAATTGGAAGACTTTCTTTGTACCCCGAATTAGACCTTAAAGCAAGTAAATCATAACTGGAGAAATAAAGGCCTTCAAAATTATCAGCTGGATCTGTATCTCCTAATTGAACTATACCATACCATACCAGTTTCCAAAGTTTCAAGAAATCAGCCTCAACTACTTGCATGTCCCTTTATCTCTTTGACTTCTGGGTTCCTTATCTAGAAAATGAGGGGTCATCATTATAGGGTCTAACTCACAATGCCATAAGAGCTAAATGAGATCTTGAATATAAAGCACACAAATGTCAAATAAATATTAGCTATTCTGCCTCATTCTTATTATAGCCACATTATAATCTGTAGTATGAATGAATCAAAATTTACTCTGGCTGTGCCATTATATTCTGATAGCTGAGAAGATAGGACATGTGATTGGATTAATAGAATAATATTGGAGGTATTCCAAGAGCTATAAACTTTCCAATAGATGCCAGTCCGGGCTTCAACCAGGGCAGTGTGTCTCAATCTTGGCTATATGGGGACATTTCAGACTGTATAATACTTTTTTCGTGAATGTGTTTGGTGGGGGGTGTTGTACACTGTAGGATGTTTAGTAGCATCTCTAGCCTCTACCTATTAGACCAGTGGTTCTCAACCTTTGGGTAGCGACCCTTTGTAACAATGAAAATATATCCTGCATATCAGATATTTACATTACGATTCATAACAGTAGCAAAATTACACTTATGAAGTAGCAACGAAGATAATTTTATGGTTGGGGGTCACCACAACATGAGGAACTGTATTAAAGGGTCATGGCATTAGGAGGCATTAGGAAGGTTGAGAACCACTGTATTAGACACCAGTGGCATCAACCCCAACCACCATCCCCTCCTGCACTGTGACAACCAAAAATGTCTCCAGAGTGGACAAAGTTGCCTCCAACTGAGAATCCCTGAACCAGGCCCTCAAGAAAGATCCTTCTAACTAGACTGAACATTATAGGAACAGAGTTATATAAGAAAGATCTTTTTGTGGAAAAACTTATCTAAATATCTGTGTTAGAAATTATAATAACAACAATAGTAGCTATCATTTACTAAGTGCTGTTAGGCACTTTGCAAACATTAATCCTCACAGCAACACGATGATAATATAAGGTAAGTATTAATATTTCCATTTTACAGATGAGGAAAACAAAACTCAGAAAGGTTAAGTTACATCCCTAAGAGAGGGGCAGAGCTAGGATTAGTATCTGACCTAATAGACCACTAAACTCATGTTCTGAACCAGCATAGTATTAATTTTGTTAGAAATGCAGTTTCCTCAATAGGATGTTAAGGTTCAGTGTGCACCATATAATCCTGTCTGGCGATTCTATCAGAATAACCAAGACAAGCATAATTTAGATGGGAAATAGAACAGGAGATGACTTCTTGACCCAGTACTTGGGAGAGCCTTAGGGCACACTTAATTGAAGTATTACTTTGATGGATTACAGATACTTCTGAGGTAAGATCAAAAAGACATGTGCATGAGGCCTTGAGGGACCAAATTACCCATCTCATTGGTTCTGGAAGTCATGGCAATAATCAGTCAAGCAGCCTTGTGAAGGTGATGGCAGAACTTGTCTGATACCTCTGATTATCTCCCTCAAGGGGGAACAAGATCACCTTCGATTGACCCCAGGCCTGACTGCTAAGCCCTTTGGTTTAGTTGAAGAGAAAATGTTTGGGGGAATGTTAACCATGCACTCTAACCTCTGGGGTAGTGTTTTGCCAACTGCCTGTCACAACCCATTAGGGGTCATGAAATCAATTTAGGGGATCATGAGCAACATTTAAAACAGATAGAAGACCAGAATAGAAAGCATCAGAGATCTCACACATTATAAGCAGGATCAGCTACATCATTTGCTGGTCCCAGTGCAAAATCGAAATGTGGGGCTTCTTGATCCAAAAGCAGGGAGAAAGTGTTATTTAAAGGGACTCAGATGTAAAACACTTCCCTTTCTCCTGTAGTCTCTCAACTTGTCATGGTGCTTTTTCATTTGCTATTTTATTATCACCCTAAGTAAAAAAATTAAAATTTTTAATTATTAATGTGAATTTTACCATTCATCTTTGTTTGGTAAAGCCAGTTTAAAATTAAAATATAAGAGCATTTGACTTACATGCAGAATCACCTAAATTGCACAATTTATATTTTGTAACTCATTTTGGACTTCTTATCAGAGCAGTTGTAACACTGCACAAAATGAGTTCAACCGTTTCTATTTTACTTTTTGATACATTGATTCTACCAGTATTCTCTGCCTTTGGTTTACTGATGTGCAAGGAAGGATGAAAGGGAAAGAGGTGATTTATCTTCCCTTTCCTTCTATGTCATCATTTTCAGTAACTGGTTGGCTAATACAGGAAAGTAACACAATAGGACATGATAGGGTTCCTTGGCTGTCATGTTTCTCAAACTCCATTGCATTCCTTTTGTGTCGAAAACAAGTCCTTGTTCAAAAGCTAAGTGTGACCTCTTTGGTCTGTCACCATCACCAATACCCCACCCCACATCCGCCTTACTCAGTCATAGATAGAACACACTTCCCCTTGTTCTCCCTTTGTGTCTTACTGAACTGCCCAGCACTGTGGGTCCACTAGAGGTCTAGTCTCCGGGGCATCACAAACACTGTATGCAAATGAGTCAGCAAGAAACAGCAGCGCACACACACATCGTCCGCATCTTCTTTGCTCACGTGCAATCAACCTTACTTACAAAACACAAGTTCAAAAATAAAATTACTAAGGATTTCTAGACAGACACAGCAGAGCATTAGACCAAGCCCAGGGCTTTTCTGAGCACGGGGCCCTGTGCTACTATAAGAGGTCACATGCTTAGGAAGCTGTCCCTGATGATAAGGTATTGTTTGTGATATATTTACTTCAGATGTGTGCTTGAATGTGTGGTAGATATATACTGGGGTTGTTGCTGAAGTTTGAGTCCCTGCTGTAGGGGAAGGCCAGGCTTCTTCCCTTTCCCTCTCCCACTAGGCCTCACTTAGAGCTTTCTCTGGGAAGAGTAAAGCAATTTTAGTTAGGACAGGACTAGGCCTGACCTCTCCAGTGTAACACAAGATTTGTGTTCTCCCTTAACTACTGCCTCTCATGTGGCTGGTATGATAAGACAACCTAGGGTGACCTCCTGCTTGAACTTACCTAAAGAGGAAACCAGGGCCAAAGAGAAAAAGCAGGCTTTCCTTGTGCCTGTTTAGGCCTACCTCTAGTCTAAGATTTTTTAAAGCTCAAGGGGCAGGCCAGGCCTCGTTGCTCACACCTGTAATCCTAGCACTCTCTGAGGCTGAGGTGGGTAGATTACTTGTGCTCAGGAATTTGAGTCCAGCCTGAGCAAGAGTGAGACCCTGTCTGTAGAAAGAATAGAAGAAAACTAGCCAGGCATTGTGGCAGGTGCCTGTTGTCCCAGGTACTTAGGAGGCTGAGGCAAGAGGATTGCTTAGGCTACCCAGAACTTTGAGGTTTCTGTGAGCTAAGATGCCTTGGCATGCTACCCAAGGTGAAAAAGAGAAAAACACTCTGTTTCAAAAGAAAAAAAAAAAAAAAAGAAGAAGCTCAAGGGTCCAAAGGGGTCTTTTTTTTTTTTTTTTGGCCAGAGCTGGGTTTGAACCCGCCACCTCTGGCATATTGGGCCAGTGCCCTACCCTTTTGAGCCACAGACGTCGCCCCCAAAGGGGTCTTTTCACCTCCCACAGTGCAGGCCAGTTTACCAGGGTGGATAAAACAACTTCTTAGCTATTCAGTAATAAGTAGGCTCTTCTCTGGGACATCTTTGGGATTGTATCCTACTCTTAGGAATCTGTTGGTGGAGATGGGATCCAGGAACTTAACTACATCTGTCACTTCCGCTATTAATAAAATAGGCCTTCACATTAATGTGACTATTTCAGTTGTAAAAGCTAAGTTGCACAGAAAATTCAGAAGACACCGAAAAAAATAAGAATGACCTATTATGTATGATTTCATCATAAACATTGTGAGCATATTTTGTGCATTTTCTTCCATTCGTTTTTCTGTGTATACATTGCAATGAAAGACAAAGGATCATATTGTCTGTAGGGGTTTAATCTGGTATTTTTCACTTGGCATTATGAGATTCTGTTTCTTTTCCCTAGAGAGTGCTGCATGAGCACAGACAAATTCTCTCTCTCTCTCTCTCTGGCTTGTACACTATGAGTGCATTATATCATCGCTTAAGCTAAAGTTAAATCAGTTGTTCTTTATAACTAAGGGAACATTTTCTCACCCGGTTAGTTTCCCTCTCAGGGGAGATTCTTATTTCAAATGTCCTCATTGTTCTCGAAATTTGTACCCACTGCCACTAGATAATAGAGAAAGAGTGAAGATGTTTCTTTGCAGCTGTAATCAGACTACTATACCAAGTTTGACTCTTTATCAAAAGAATATATCCCTTTATGACATCTTTCTAAATTCCTAAACATGCAACATAATACCCATTCTACCTGTTGACCAAACATAAAACCTTAATTATATACATGATTTACTAAAGTAATATAGCAACCCTTTTTCCCTTCTTACCTTTAAACATTGTAAGAATTTCTCTTCTCCTGATGTCTATCTACCTGAACTTATCTTGTCTTCTAGGCTTTTTGACTAGACTGTGCCATTTTGCTCCAGTTTCTGGCTTCCTGCTGTCCAGAGAACCATCTCTTCTCAGCTATCTCTCCTCAACACTATTTTATTGATGAAGATAGAATTGTGGCTTTAAAAAAATAAATTGCTGATTTATCATAGTAACTATAAAAGGTAACCATTTTTTCCCAGAATATAATTTTAAGCACATCTATACAGAAAGAAAAGGAAGGGGTTTCGAAATAAGTACCACAAGGTTCCTCCCCACTGTTAACCGTTTCCCAGGCTTCCTACTTCGCTGAAGAATTCATGATCCCATGATTCTTTTTTTTTTTTTGAGACAGAGTTTCACTTTGTCACCCTTGGTAGAGTGCTGTGACATCACAGCTCACAGCAACCTCCAACTCTTGGGCTCAAGTGATTCTCTTACCTCAGCCTCCTGAGTAGCTGGGACTACAGGTGCCTGCCACAACGCCTGGCTATTTTTTTAAGAGACGAGGTCTCGCTCTGGCTCAGGTTGGTCTTGAGCCTGTGAACTCAAGCAATCCGCCCACTTTGGCCTCCCAGAGTGCTAGATTATAGGTGTGAGCCACCATGCCCAGATAATCCCATGATTCTTGGACTGAATTTCCTCCTCTCACCCTCTTTCCTTCACTTTGAAAGGTCACTACCCAGTTTCCTTATAGACGCAAAACTAATCAGAAAGAGCTGGGAGAGTTGGGCCCTTCTGTCCTCCATTACATCCAAACAAGGAAAGAGAATTTGGAGATTATTTATTTATTTATTTTTAGAAATATTCAGTGAATTTACTCAAGTGAAAGAAGTTTAAGTGATACAGAAATGAAAAATATTAGATATCTATAAACAATAAAAAGTGAATATAAATTAGCCAAGTCCAAGGACACATCCAGTTAAACATTCATACATATTCACCCTTTTCTTTAGATACAGGTAACACGTACATAGGAGACATGCTGATTCTGGAAAAAAAATCTGGGACGCTAAAAATATTCTTAAGTTTTAAAAAAGGTATGGAATATGTTTCACCAACGTTGTACAGGAATGTAAACCCCTAATTTAATTCCATGATTTTATCATACCAAAAGCATGGTTGGTTTTCATTTTTTTAAGCAGATATTGGTATCATAACACATTGATTTATTAATAATTAAGGCATTTTGCATACACAGAGTCTCAGTGTGGACAAAAATTTTTAATATTGATTTTTGCTATGATGTTTTTAACTTTGAGTCTTTTTTTAATTAAATGATAGCTGTATACATTAATGCAAACATGGGGTACAGTGTAGTGTTTTCATATACATTTTGAAATACTTTCATCAAGCTGGTTTACATA
>CAUYTI010104871.1:0-31777 GCA_963575145.1 Galago senegalensis
CTTCTGTCGCAGCTCTTTGGAAAGAGGGGAAGACATAATCTTCCTGCGAATGTGGGAAGGTGCATTGAAATGTCTTTTGCGGTTCTTGCTTCGGTCCGAAGTCACAAAGGGATTGAACTTCATTTTGGCCGCTGCCTCTCAGCCGATAGCCACAAAAGGGAAGAGCAGTTGTTTTTTTTGTAATTAGCCAGATGTGGTGGTGCATACCTGTAGTCCTAGCTACTCAGGAAGCTGAGGCAGAGGAATCACTTGAGCCCAGGAAGTCAAGGTTACAGTGAAGTATGATGTACTCTAGCTGGGCAGCAGACCTGAGACCCTGTCTAACCAAAACAAAACAAAACAAAAACCTTGGATGAAATCTAAGTCCCATGGCTTCCTACGGTCATGAACTTGGGGCAAGCTATAATTGATAACACAGTTTTTTCACCCACAGAATGAGGATAATAATAGGATCTTCCTGGTGGGGTTGTGGTGAGGATTAAAGGAGACAATGCACATGAAACATTTTGCACAGGGCCTGGCACTCTGTTAAGTGTTCAGCTAATAGCATCTATTGCAGCTGTTGAAGCACGTGTAGCTCTCAAGGTGCAAAGGCACCTGGGATGTGTGGGGAACAATAAGTCTATCAATTCACTGGCAAGGGAGTGCTGGAAAGGTTTGGAATTGACCTCAGATTGCAGCCAGTGGCCCCCTGCTCAGCTGTTTCAACTTTATCTTACCAACAGAAGTATACAGGCCAGTGGTTCTCAACCTTCCTAATGCTGTGACCCTTTAATACAGTTCCTCATGTTGTGGTGACCCCCTAACTATAAAATTATTTTGTTGCTACTTCATAACTGTAATTTTGCTACTGTTATGAATCGTAATGTAAATATCTGATATGCAGGATGGTCTTAGGCGACCCCAGTGAAAAGGTTGTTTGACCCCTAAAGGGGTTGCGACCCACAGGTTGAGAACCGGTGATCTAGGCTAAGCTTAGGGTCTCATGTGTTGTGATATACAAATCACTTTTGCAGCAGTGTGCAGTAAGTAGGAAGGTGGAAACAGGCAGAAGACCAGTTAGAAAACCTTTTATGAGGGAGAGTAGGAGATTTACTAAATTCTTTCTTTTGTGCTAGGAACTTTTCTAAAACAGAATTATATCTTTAGTCCTCACATAAACGCAGCCTGGTATGATCTCCATTTTATGGAAATGCGGGCTCGGGACATTAACTGGGCAGAGATGGGATCTGTTTGTCCAAGCCAGTCCATTGGGCTGCTTCCCACACACAAAGAAAGAAGGGCCATGAACTTCAGGGAGGAACAAGGGACACTGAGTTCCAGTGTGTTACTTGGCCACTCCAGGGAGGGGGATGAATTCTCTGCTATTATTTGGATTAGGGTAAAGGCTTCTTAAATCCACCCTCTCCCTGGAGGACCAGGCTTTGAAGAGTTGGTTTCCAAGGTGACCCATAAGCTTCTAACCTCAGTAACAAGTTCAGGCCTCAATAGTTTTGTAATTTTCTGTTTGCTCTCCCAAAGAGAATGACATGACCCTTGGAACTGGGACTACAGACCGGCTCTTTGCATGTGTACCCAGAGGGCCACATCTTTACCCAATGGGCAAAGGCAGCTCCTTTCCCAGTTCCTAGAAAGTGCTCTCTCACAGAGAGAAGCGCCCTAATTCCGCTCAGCCGGCCTTCAAAGGAAGTTTCTAGACTTATGTGGACATCTAATGGGCAGCAGATACCTGGGCCCAAAGGGTGGGGAAGGCTCTGGGAGTCCTGAGGGCTTCCTCCGTGAGGTTTCAAGGCTGGTCTGGAGAACATGGTCTTTATTTGCACTAGAAGGTTTTTTTATACTCTGGATGGATTAGTTACAAAAGGGACTCTATATGCCAAGGATACATATATTACTCCAATTAATGCTTAACATAATAATCACCAATAATGGCTAATAGTGTTGACAGCATGCCAGGTGCTACCCTTATCACTCGACATACATTTTCTAATTTAATTCCCACAACAGACAAACAGCCAATATCCCAGTTTGACAGATGAGGACATGGAGCTCGTGAAGTGCGGATATGTGCCAAGTGTGCTTGCCGCTACTACGTGGAACTCCAGAGCCTGTGGGGTGTCAGTGCAGCAGCTTCTAGGACAAATGCTTCAGAGAAATTGAAGATGCTCGGAGGGAAGCAGCAAAAGGGAAATAACAGGACAGTCTCTCACTTCCAGAAAATTCAGCCTGATTTCAGTCCTGGATCTCACAGCATCATTCCCATGTGTGTGTTTTCCTGACAATCTATAAAAATATCAGTATTCTGGTCAATCCCCACTTGCATAACTGTTAGAAATTTTTAATACAGAGACTTGCTTCACCCTTAAGATGAAACACTCACAACAGGCCTGACCTTGGAAGCTGTGAGGCAGCTGGGCGTACTGGCTACCCTATTTCTGCCCCTGATCAAGCCACCCAGCCTGTGAGCCTGCAATGGTCCAGCAAACTCCATCTCCTTCATCTTCCTAAATCCCAGAGTGTGGGAGAGCAGACACGCTGACATCTGGCCACAGGCTGCTTTGCGAGAGAATATTTCTGGAAACCCCATCCGCCCACTGGTATTATTAAAAACATTTTGACCAAATGTCTAGTTGTCCTCCACTGGTTGAACACCTGTGTTGCCCAACACCCCATTTCCTCTGAGCACGCAGTCCTTCCCCTTGCTAACACCTGCCCATCTCCACTGAGACCTTCACCAACTGCCTTAGGCTGAGCTCTTACCAGGCAAGACACCCAGCCTCAGGGGGTCTACATTCCCAGCCCCATTCTCCTAGGTCTGACCTGTCCCATCACCAACCCAGGATGTATCTCCTCCCCGTTCTGGGATTCCCAAAAGACCTAGAGTCTTGTTTTCCAATCGACAGAAGTAATAACTGATGTGTAATCATAGCAGGGAGCCTGTGGGGGGCAAGAAAAGGTTGGCTCAGATCAAGTTTCAACAAGAATAGCTTCAAATGGCATGAAAGCAAAGAAGATATCTGAAAAGTTCCACTGACCAGTTTTAAATTTCACTCATTCACTCTCCAAAAATGAAGATTAAAAAAAAGCTCAGAAATAAAGGCCTGACAGCAATTTAAACTGTACCCAGGTGTGGTTGCTGAAATCTCTTCACTTAACCTTTCTCTGTGATTCTATAGACAGAAAGGTAAAATACTACCAAGAAAACAAATATTTTCATTCAATCTGAACTTAGGTCAGAGGTCTAAATATCTCCCAGACTATTTATCATTCATACATACTTATATCTAGCATACATTTGCTGAGTAAGTTCCTATGTGTCTTCCATTGGACTGGGTCATGGTGATGCCATGTTGATCTTAAGAAACCTTTGGTTTAGTGGAGAGTAACATATGATAGGTGACACTATGACTCTGACCTAATAATAATGATCAAAAGTGATACCAGTCTAAAGTTTATTTTTGCTCTTCAAGGTCAGGTGCAGTGGCTCTCACATGTGATCCTAACAGTTTGGGAGGCTGAGGCAGGAAGATTCCTTGAGGCCAGGAGTTTAAGACCAGCGTGAGCAACATAGCAAGACTCCCACCTCTACAAAAATGTTTAAAAAATTCGCTGGGTACAGAGTCATGCACCTGTAGTCTCAGATACTCCAGAGGCTAAGGTGAGAGAATCACTTCCTTGTGCCTAGGAGTTCAAGGTTACAGTGAACTATGATCATACACTGCACTCTAGCCTTAGTGACAGAGCTAGACTCTGTCTCTAATTTAAAAAAAAGCAAAAAACAAAAACAGACTTGCAGCTCAGACCACAAAGGGCTCATGTACCTAACTTATAAACAGTTTCTAAATTGGTTGGTAAAAACCAGTGTAACCACCAAATACAAAGTAGACAAAGAACAATAACAGTTTGCAGAAAAGGAAACATAAAGGGCTTAGAAACATGAAAAATGGTCAACATCACGTAAAAGAAAATGCAAATTAAAACTACACTGAAACAACATTTTCATGTCTCAGGATGGCAAAACTCCAAAGTATGATAACACATTCTGGTTAGCAAGACTAGGGAAACAGGCATTCCTCACACATTATTTGTGAATCTGTAACCTGGTAAAATCCCTAGGGAGAGTAATTTGGCAAGCCTACAAAATTCCAATGCATATGCCCAGTAGACCTATGACTTCACTTGTTGAAATTTATTCCACAGATCAATATCAATTACCTAAATGACATATGTACAGGGTTGTTTTATTACATCATGGGTTTTATAGTAAAAGTTTGAAAACAGAATAAATGTCTATTACCTGGAGAGTAGTTAAATAAAATGATGGCATGACCATAGAATGGAATGACAGGCAACCATAAAAAACGCAAAGAATGACGACAGCCTCTCTTTTGACAGAGGAAGATATACTTTTCACTGCAAAAAGCATGGTGCAGAGAAACCTTTCTGCACAAAGGGTAGGTAGTTGCTTGGACATGAAAAAGAATCCGAAGAGGATGAAAAAATAAACCCAGTGTTATCCTAGAGTGGGTGACAACAGGCAGCTGGGTGACAGGGCTGAGGAGTGTTCACTCTATTCCCTTAATATCTTAGTTTTTTACCATATGAATGTACCGGATGGACACAAAGTTCGTGTGCGATTTACTATGTTAAACTGGTTTAAATTGCACACGAACTTTGTGTCCACCTGTATTATTACTCAAAACTGATTTACATGTTAAAAAGTGTCTTCATGACTGTGTCAGAGGTCTTCTCTGCTGAGGTTAATAATAAGTTAGTCACCTAAAGAATTAGGAGAGAGAGGCTGGAGGGCGAGCTGCTGAGAGTCAGCACTGGCAGCCTCTCCTTCCCTTGTATCTTTTCCCAAATGTCAATTATGGACCTTCAGGGTAGAAGCATTTTTGCAAAACTACCTGGTAATACCTTCTCTTAAAACAGTGTTACATAAGTATAAGCAGATATAAAACCAAGTCCAAACTTCTTATGTTCAAAGCTCATTTATAATTAGGATGTAAAATATATTTAACAAGTTAAATACAGAAATATCATAAAACCAGTAAGTCTAAAACAACCACACTGACTTACTGTGACTAACTCATCAGTTGATCAGAAGGACTGCACAGAGTAACACGGCCCAGCTGCTCTTGAATTCAGCACACTGCGTATCTTTTGCTATGCAGCGTGGTTACTCCACCATTTCCCTGCTGTCCCTTGTTTAGTGTGCTGTGAAATCATTTGCCCTTCTCTTGCCCTAAGGCATAGGGCACATTATATATTCAAGTTTCCTTTACATGTTCAAGTTGCCTCTGCCATCTTCCCAGTGGCTCATGACAACTGATATGGGGACAGTGTTGAAATCAATCGAAGTCCTCACTCAAAACACTGAATTTGGCTGTGTGGAGTCAGTCACTCTGATAACCCAGAATAAACCTGTATTTAGGATATTATGTTAGCCTTATCGACATAATAAAAAATGCAAACATCAAATTTAAAAATTATAGAAAGAACTTAATTCTTAGTTCTCACAGATCCTCAACCATGTTTTACAGAGCCTAATGAGTAAACAAAGCTGTAATTAGTTAATAAAAAGGAGGTGTAATTCCTTTGAAAAGCAGTCCCTGCCCCAGTTGTGGACTCTGCTGTGGACCTGACTTCCATGTCTCTCTTGACTGTACTTGGTTCTCCTCTCTTGGCTACTTCTATTCTCTCTTGCACCACTGGCCACAGCTGTGGGGCAGCCTAGACCCCATTCCTGTGCAGACCTCCAGGCTCTCAATCCTCAGACTAGGGCAGAGCCCCAAACCACCTAGGGCCTAGGATGAGAATATGGACAATTGGTAATATTATAATTCTCATTTAGCACAAATAACAATCTCGAGGGCACATACAGTAGAACATGCATTTCAAATCCTGTCTCCTTAAGTCTTAACAAAAGCCAAAAAACGAATTTCAGTATTAAACATCTATGCAGATTCTTGCTAAATGAAGCATCTCAGGCATGGAGAAGATGTCATATATTTCTGCATTCTTAGTGTCTACATATAATAAACATGTAGTATCTGTTTGACAGATGAAGGAGTGAGTGATGAATTAGCCTGCAAGGTAAAAAAAGGGAAAGGCAAAAAAAGAGCCCATCAGAGTACGGCATGCTGGTAGACTCCACCTGAGCTGTCGGTTGGTCTCTCTTTGCTATCTCTAACCTGTGGGTCGTGACCCCTTTGGACTGTATTAAAGGTTCTCGGCATTAGGAAGGTTGAGAACCACTGCTCTAATCTCTTTAATTGCACAGAAGCAGTATTATTATCTTTTCCTAATTAAATTCTTTCTCCATGTAAAATGTGCTTTAGGAATCACAACCTACCAGGAAACACGTAACCCTGTTTCCATGCACATTTGTTTTTAAAGCATTTGCAGGTGTAGTATGGGGACTCACTCTGATAGCTGGCCTGTTGCCAAGGCTAAAGCTGAAACAAGTAGGTTTTGCTGGCCCCAAGTTAATAAAGAATGTAATGTGGTAAACACTGTTCCACCAAATGTAATTCGTGGAGAGATTATAAAGGTCACTGGCTACACAGTTCACACACATTCTTCTGATACCATGCTCCACGCCAGTCAAGAATGTGGGCCATAATCCAATAAAAGGGGAAAGGAGATGGAACTCTCTCTCAAATCCAAGTTTTTTGTTTTTTTTTTTAACTTTAAGGGGTAGAAAGGGTAAGAGTGCTAACAAAGCCTTCAATTGAGTTAAGTTAGCCAGTTTAAAAAAGGTAGAAATCTACTTCCTTTGATGAAGATTTAGACATGTGAAATGCAGATAAATTTTCAGCACTATTCTAAGGCCCATGCTAGATCCTTTTGATGGTGCTTTGTTTCCTTTTCAATTCTTTCTTAAGTTTTATTCTTTCCCCTTCTGGGATTTTCTGTCTGCCGTGCAGTCCTCATATGCCAGAACTGCATAAATGCCGTTAAAAGTCTCCAGGTTGACACTTTGGTTTTCATGTCACAACCTGTGAAACCACCTTCCTGCATTTCAG
This sequence comes from Galago senegalensis, assembly GCA_963575145.1. Lineage (NCBI taxonomy): Eukaryota > Metazoa > Chordata > Mammalia > Primates > Galagidae > Galago > Galago senegalensis. The sequence continues at coordinate 7,032 of CAUYTI010104871.1, forward strand.
AATGTCAATGTTCAAAAAATGAATGGGGGTATAGATGGACGTTAGCTAATTTTTTCATACTATGTTAGAGATATGCATGCTTTGAACAGATCCTCACAGTTTTAGAGATTTAACTAATGCTGGAGGATTCTGATGATATGAAAAAGAGACTGAATTCATCCCCTGTCCCAAACTTCAACTTGTCCATCACAATAGCAAGGAGCCCCCTTTTGGTTTTCAAAATAGAATGAAAAATAGTGATGCAACAGGGTTTTTTCTTTAGCATATACATAAATATTTTACCATACATATAAATATTCACACACACACATATACATATTTTTTTCTTTTAAATCCCCTTGAGCAATTATCTCATTTGGATCTGAGCAAACGCTGTTTCAAGAGATATCACCGCCAACTAACTTGTCCAGATAATTCACTGTGGCCTCTGTGGAGCCAAACATCTCAAAGTGTTCCCAAGTGGCAGGGATTATATCTTCGCCCCTCCCCCCTACATGTACTCCTGGAGAATGAGGCCAAAAAACCCTTCACCTACTTTCACTTTGTCTTCCTGTACCTTCACAGAGCTTTAACCCTGGCGTCCCACTCTGGCTCAGGGCACTAGAAAGCTGCTTCTGTGAGTTCAGTCCTTGCTATGATTAGTAAAGCCTGCATGGGACCGTCCCTCCTCGGCAGACAGCTCTGACAAGAAACGCCTTCCCAGTAGCCAGCTGTGTGTCCAGTGGCTACTCTGAGACCAAGGGCACCTGTTTAGGAAAAATCCCTCCACTTTAAATCCTTGAAACCAAAGGCCATCATATATTGTCTAAAACTTTCAAAGGTACCATAGAAACAATGGGTCTGATGGCCCTGTCTCCCTGAGACGAGAAGTGGTACATGGATCTGGGTGCACACCAAGGTGCTGCAGCACAACGGCGTGGAGCTGAGCAGCACAGGCAGCAAACGTGGATAAGGAGCCCCCGCCACCCTGCAGCGGAGAACACTGTGGATAAACATTCTTACTGTGGGAAAAACCACTGCACAAAGCGCCCCAAATATGCTTTGAGCTTCTATCCTAAGCAATCAATCAGACAGGACTTGCTTGTCATCAATGAATTCAAATAAATGGTACCTGTCCCTTACTAAAGATAGTTAGCCATATTCTAACTCAGACTACAGGGCTGTCTAAACCTGCTTTCCAGGTTTCAAAGATGCAAGGGAATATGGGAGGTGGGCTGCAGAGTGTTTAAGTAGGTAGACCCCGTTCGCATGCCACCAGCTTATGCACTTAATTGCTGTGTAACGTCAGGCTCGGTCCTCATAACACAGAGGCAAGGGTAAGTGCTACTTAATGAGGTTGTCATGTTGGTCAAATGGAAGAACATGTGTAAGGCACTGAGCTCAGTGCCAAGGTCTCAGTAAACATCAACTTTTTAATATCTTATTATTAGGATTGCTAATTAGTATGTGGAGTATCATTGACAAAATCTAAAAACTGTCTCCTAACTACCTATTTTTTTTAAAAAGGTTTCTGAATTCAAAAGGGTAAATAGTTTATAAGTTGATGCCTGTCTTAGATCCTAAAATCCTAAGGGATGATTCCATAGTTTAAAGCTGCAGTCCCTAACTCGGGCCGCAGGCCAGTACCAGTTCATAGCCTGTTCGTAACCAGGCCACACAGCAGAAGGTGAGTCTTGTGCATGAGCAAGTGAAGTGTCCTCTGTATTTACTGCTGCTCCCATTGCTCGGGTCACCACCTGAGCTCTGCCTCTTCTCATCAGCAGCAATATCAGATTCTCATAGGAGCTGTGAACTATGAGATGAATCTAGGTCACATGCTCTTTTTTTTTTTTTTTGGTAGAGACAGAGTCTTTGTTGCCCTTGGTAGAGAGCAGTGGCGTCACAGCTCACAGCAACCTCCAACTCCTGGGCTTAAGCGATTCTCTTGCCTCAGCCTCCCGAGTAGCTGGAACTACAGGTGCCCGCCACAACGCCTGGCTATTTTTTGGTTGCAATTTGACCAGGGCCGGGTTTGAACCTGCCACCCTCAGTATATGTGGCCGGCGCCCTACACACTGAGCCACAAGTGCCGCCCCCTAGGTCACAAGCTCTTATGAGAAACTAGTATCTTCCACCTCCAGTCCCTAAAAAAATTGTCTTCCATGAAACTGGTCCCTAGTGCCAAAAAGGTTGGGGACCGCTGGCTGAAAGTACACACGCACACACTAAACCCCTGCAGAGTGCTTCAGTGCATTCATTACTCGTTCCATCGTCACAAAAATTCTGAGGAGCTGATAGCACTTTTGTGACCTTATACCTATAAGAAAAGACATACTGGTAGAATTTCCTCTCAAAGCCAGGTCTTCTTATTCCAAATCCTCTCCTTTCCATTATACTGGGAGAGGAAGATGTCCCTTAACTGGTGTAGTGACTTCAAGGCTGAATCCAGTAAGAAGCACGGCTTCCACCTCTTCCAGGTAAAGGGAACCACCATCAAATAGGAATAGAGCCGAGCACTCTAAGTTGAACCTCCCCACTGCTCCTCCTCATTCTCTAATCACTCATAATGATAGCCATGACTTGAGCTCTTTGTGGGTTGTAAGTGCTACTACAAACCCTTTATACACTTATGAACTTAAACAACCCCAATACATAGGCACTAATTTACCCTGACTTTACAGATGAGGAGACTAAAGCAGGGAAACTCAAGTTGCCTTATACCACTCGGAAGTGACAAGTGGGGTTTCAAACTCAGGTACAGAGCCTTCTTGGTAGCACAGCTCAGAAGGGCACCTTTTTCTAGGTGCATAATGCCCTGTGTAGGACCCAGCAGGCAATAGCTCCAAAGTCATGCTCCCAACCAGAAGTCTATGCTGCTAAACACCAGACTGACGTCCCTAGAGAGAAGACCAATTGAAAATATAAACTCAAAAGAATATTGATAAATGTAGGAATAATGTATGATATGTAATGGTTCTAAATTATTAAATGGGAATGAAATTTAGAGGTACAGAGTAGATTAGACCTTGATCTTTGCTGGCTGACTTCCAAGACAGAAAGTCTCCATGGATAGTTGCTCTTCCTTGTCAGAGACCTGTCATGGATCTGGTTTAGAAAAAACCACTAATGGTTATCTTTATACAGTTGAAAATATATTTACATCTACAAACACATTCTGCCTAGCTAGATACTCTTGTAAAAAGTCTACAAGGAAACTTATAAGAAATCAGAACACCTTTCCCCATTAGGACAGTGTTACTGTTTATTCAATCATGTTCTCCAACTCCTAAATAAAACATTACTCAGTTCTTACCTCATCTCATTAAGTGCTTATTTCATTAACTGAAATGAAATCTAGTCTTGGTTGGGTAACACCAGCTGCACCATTACAGGTTATCAGCTGCACTATTACTGGTTAAAACCAGTTTGAATATAGAACTCAAATCTCTTTTTCATTGTTGTTTTTTTTTTTTCTTTTCTGTAGAGATGGAGTCTCACTTTATTGCCCTTGGTAGAGTGCCATGGCATCACAGCTCACAGTAACCTCCAACTCCTGGACTTAGGCGATTCTCTTGCGTCAGCCTCCTGAATAGCTGGGACTACAGGCATGCGCCACAACACCTGGCTAATTTTTGATGCAGTTTGGCCAGAGCTGGGTTCGAACCCACAACCCTCGGTATATGGGGTTGGCACCCTACCCACTGAGCCTCAGGTGCTGCCCCAGAACTCAAATCTTTTATAACTGTCTGCACCAAGGGACATGACACTCAACCAAGCCTCGGAATTCCCTCACTATTACCAGGAAACTGGGTTTTGTGCAGAAAGTATGATTATCTGAATCAATAACACTTTGGGGCTAATCTCAAAGATGTTTAATGGATATTAGGGAATGAACATTCCTACGAATATACTCCAACCAACAGCATATATTTACATATTATAAATCATGGTGACACCGTGCAATACAATTGCCAATGCAAATAATAGCCTCTGACTACCTATTTCCATAGAACTGGATTCCCCAGTTTCCCCAGTCCTCATCACTCCATGTTTTCTCCCTGACATTGGAACTTGGTATCATTTCCCATTTGTCACCCTGTACTCTAAAAAACTACAAACATTGCTTATAGTAATGTATCTCTATAACCATAAGCTATATCTTTGTCAAAAGTAGAAAAACAAAAGATAGACTGAAATGATTACATGTTTCAAAATATTTTGGAAAAGATACTTCTTTGTCCAATTTAAGAATATTACTAAGTGTTCAACATCTTGAAAATGTGACCTTTAAAATATAGGTAATGCCCTATTTCCTCACGTCCCTTCAAAAATAATTATGCAATTTTAAATGCCAGGATTTATAAAACATTCAGATGCCAATCCCTCCTTTATTTAGCTGATGTCAGGACCAGACTTATGTGGGAAAAATAAAGGTCTTTCCAGAGAAATTCCTTGAGAGATATTTTCTAGATCCTTCACCATTACCAGTTAAAACTAGTTTGAACATAGCATTTTTCTGGGACTCAAAGTTTGATACTGTTTGATGCCTAGATTCATTTTCCCTGTTAATTTCAGCAAACAACCCTATAATTTTAAACTAAACAACATTAAATTCTTATGTGTATTTACAAACTCATTTCTATAAAGCCAGATTTTATGTGGACAGACTGAGCAAATGGCCTCCAGATAATATAGTAGAACCTCTGAAAGTTGATCACCCAAGGAATTGTAACAAACTGTTCAGCAGATGGAGGTGGTCACAACAGGAACTAGGCTTCCTGTACTGACAAGGACATGTGGTACATGTCCAGTCTATGATAATTAGGTCAACTTAAGGAGGTGGTCAATGTAGGGAGTGGTCAACTATGGAGGTTCTACTGTAGTTAAGTAGAGGCTTTTTCTCTGTTCCCTACTTCAATGGTCTTGGAATGAAATCTTAACAGGGCACATGGAATCTACAGGTTCATAAAATATCAAGGTCAATGGAACTGCCTACACTTTCTGTGTGACTCTCTATGTGATAAAAAATAGTATAAAAATACTATAAAAATAGTTTTTCCAAAGAAATAAGCACTAGTTATTCTGTGGCCTATTTACCTTCCTTCTTCCTTCATGTTCTCTCTTTCCGTCTTCCCCTTTTTCCTTCTTTACTTTTTTTATTTTCTTTCTTTCTAATGACTGTCTGCTCCTTATGGACAAGGCTGTCTTATTTACACCATTCTTATTTGGTACATGAGGCCAAAGAGCTGATGGCTACTTTGTAGATTTTCTATTTTGCTACTGCCATTGTGGTTCCTAATTTTGTTGAGTAGAGAGAGGATGCTTTGATAAGAGAGACCTACATTTGAGAACACAGAATTCTAATGCCATATTAAGCCTAATGCTTTTTGCTGTCAAAGGACATTCAGCATCTCACTTAACCCTCATAATAAACATGTAAGGTGGTATGTAGAAGGAACTGTTTTTATTTTCAGACAAAAAATAGTCTCAAAGATTAATATCATGTTCTGGGGGATGGAGCAAGATGGCAGACCAGAGGTTGAGCTGAGCTCTCCTAGAACAACTGGAGAAAAAGAGAACCCAGTCATACCTGGTGGGGGGAACCTTACCCAGAGTCATAGCTCAGGGAGTACAGTGAGGAGTTGGTTAGCTGGATACACAGCATTTGATCCATCTGAGCGGTAGAAATCTCATGAATTAGGCAAGTAATTACAACTATTGGGATCAGCATTCCCCCCCGCCCCGGCCCCAGTGTAGGTCTGGGACAGGAATAAGCCTTTCCCAAGTTTTCAGTTGCTGGGGGAAGCTGTGCACTGATGGAAAGCTTGGAAGACTGAGCAGACTTGAATAGTATACAGCAACAAGATTTGAATGCTGGTTGGAGTAGATTTGCCATAGGTTTGGCGGCTGGCAAGGCAGCCATACTGAGAAGGTGTTGGTGGCCAGGAGGCTGCCACTGTGGGAAGGTTAAGAGATGGCCTTAGCAATGGCCTAAAGCACTGCCATCCTAATTCCACCTACCAGGATCAGAACTCTACTCTTGGGACAAGCTCAGGGACTTCCACACTGCACAGGAACTGAAATCAGGGGACACTCTGAGACCTGCCCCTGAAGAATCCTTGTGAGCTTTACCATCCCAACCCAGCATGGTCTGAATGATGAGGAAACAATCAGGTAATCACTGAAGACAACTAAGTTTGGAATAAGGACCATAGAGGTCTGGCTGTGCCCTCTGTCTCCTAACTGCCACCTGGTGTCCTTGTGACATATTGCAACATATTATCATCAAAAGCAAGGACTTCTGTTTGAAACAAAGGAGGCAGTGAGAAGCAAAAAGGAAGACAAGGAGGTGAATAAGAAGAAAGAACACATCAAGAAGAACCAACAGAAAAATTCAGGCAACATGAAAAACCAAAACAAAAAAATTGCCCCAAGGAGCCATGAAGCAGCTACTGTAGAAGATTTGACAGAAAGGGAATTTAAAACATGGATGGATGATAAAGACAATAAGAAATGGAAAGACAAAGCCAAAAGTAATATGAAGAGACCTGTAGAATATAGCAGAATATGGCAGAGTTTAAAAAATGAAAGAGATCATCAAGCAATGTAAAGATGCAGTAAGAAGTACCAAAAATAAGTTAGACCATGGAGAAAGAAGAATATTAAAGCTAGAGGATAAAGTTTTTAAGTTAACCCAGTAGTTAAACAGGCAGAAAAGAAGAAAGAGAAAGCAGAACAGGCACTTAAAGAACTGTAAGACTCCATGAAACATTCAAACATATGAATGATAGGGATTCCTGAAGGGGTCTAAGATTGTCCCAAAGGAATGGAAGCCCTACTGGAGACTATCATAAATGAAAACTTCCCAAGGTTCACTAAAGACCTCGACACACTCCTTTCAGATGGATATTGAATCCTGGGTGATCTCAATTCAAACAGAGTGTCTCCAAGACATTGTAATGAACCTCTCCAAGGTGAAGATCAAAGAAAAAATTCTGCAAATACCCAGGAGTAAGAGTCAACTGACCTACCAAAAGGCAGAGCCATTAGGATGACAGAAGACTTTTCAACTGAAACCTTCCAAGCCAGAAGAAGCATAGTCATACACCTTCAACATTCTTAAACAAAACAATTTTCAATCCAGAATTCTGTATCCTGCTGAACTAAACTTCAAAATTGATGGAGAAATAAAATATTTTGTGGATATACAAGCACTGAAGAAATTCACCACATCAAAACCAGCTCTACAGTTAATACTTAGACCTATTCTCCACACTGACCACCACAATAGACCACCAGCAAAGTAAACATCCAGAAGCTAAAGATCAAAACTTAGTTTCCACAATGGCACAAAGAATAAAACTACACAATGGACTTTCACAAAATAAAATAAATAAATAAAACTTATCAATTCTCTCAATAAATGTCAATGGACTGAATTCACCACCCAAGAGGCACAGGCTGTATGATTAGATATAATAGCACAAGCCATCTATATGCTCTCTCCAGGAGATACGCCTAGCCTTGAAGGACAAATCAAGACTCAGGGATAGAAAATAGTATTTTGAGCAAATGGAAATCAGAAGAAAGGAGGGGGTGCAATCTTATTTTCAGATATACGCAGATTTAAAGCAACTAAAGTTAAGAAAGACAAAGATGGACACTTTATACTGGTCAAAGGAACAATACAACTAAAAGACATTTCTATTTTAAATATTTATGCACCCAACTTAAATGCAGCCAGATTTCTGAAACAGACTTTGAGGGGTCTCAGCAATATGATATCCCATAAGAACATAATACTCGGGGACTTTAACACTACTCTGACAGAACTGGACAGATCCTCTAAACCAGCAGTTCTCAACCTGTGGGTTGCAACCCACAGGAACTGTATTAAAGGATTGCAGCATTAGGAAGGTTGAAAACCACTACTCTAAACAGATACTAAACAAAGATACAAAGGACATAAATGTGACCCTAGAACAAATGGGTTTTGACATATACAGAACACACCATCCAAACAGTAAGGAATATACATTTTTCTAGACAGCCCATGGTACATACTCCAAAACTGACCACATCCTACGATACAAATCAAACCTCAGCAAAATTAAAAGGATAGAAATTATACCTTGTATCTTCTCAGACCACAAGGCAATAAAGGTGGAACTCAACTCCAACAAAAATGTTCATCTCCACACAAAGACCTGGAAATTAAACAATCTTATGCTGATAAGATTCTTATATCAGGAAGAGATAAAACAGGAAATTGTTAAATTCCTCAAACATTACAACAAGGAAGACACTACCAAAACCTGTGAGATATAGCAAAAGCAGTCTTAAGAGGGAAATTTATCACATTAGACACCTACCTTTGAGAAACAGAAAGAGAGCACATCAACAAACTCATGAACTAGCTTATGGAATTGGAAAAAGAACAATCTAATCCCAAACCTAGCAGAAGAAAAGAAATAACCAAAATTAAATCAGAGATCAATGAAATTGAAAACAAAAGTATCATACAGAAAATTAACAAAATATAGTTCGTTTTTCAAAAAAAAGAATATAATCTATAAACCTTTGGTTAGATTACCTAGAAACAGAAAAGTAAAATCTCTATTACCTCAAGCAGAAAGAATAAAGGGAAATAACAACAGATGCCACAGACATACGAAAGATCATCTCTGAGTACTACAAGAAACTCTATGCCCAGAAATTTGACAATGTGGAGGAAATGGATCAATACCTGGAATCACACCCTCTCCCTAGACTTAATCAAGAAGAAATAAATCTCTTGAACATCCAATTTCAAGAACAGAGATGGAAGAAACAATAACCGCTCCCCTCCAAAAAAAAAAAAAAAAGCCCTGGTCCAGATGAATTCACACCAGAATTCTATCAAACCTTCAAAGAAGAGCTTATACCCATACTACAGAAATTATTCTAAAAAACTGAGAAGGAAGGAATCTTCCCCAACACATTCTATGAAACAAGAATCACCCTGCTACCCAAACCAGGAAAAGACACAACCGAAAAGGAGAATTTGAGACCAATTTCATTAACGAATATAGATGCAAAAATTCTCAATAAAATCCTAGCCAACAGATTACAGCTACACATTACAAAAAATCATTCATTCTATTTCGATGCAGCAATCATCTGATTTCTTTTCTGAATGTATTTATCTTCATTTGTTCTTTACAAGGTTTTTTGTTTCTAGTCCTTATCTTAAACACTGTTATTGTTATTAAATTTTAAGCCTTTTTAATTTTGTGAATGCAAAAAGGAGAAACCTAATAAACACATGTATATGTAAAAAAAAATCATTCCTAACAATCAGGTAGGTTTCCTCCTAGTGATGCAAGTCCATAAATGTAATTCATATCAACAGAAGCAAAAACAAAGACTGTATGATCCTCTCTATAGATGCAGAAAGAGCATTTTTAAAAAAAGAGAAAGAAGAAAGAAAAAGCATTTGATAAAATTTGGCATCCTTTTCTAATTAGAATACTTAAGAATATAGGCATAGGTGGCATATTTCTTAATCTGATCAAAGCCATTTATGACAAGCCCATAGCTAATATTATATTGAATGGAGTAAAATTGAATCCTTTTCACTTAGAACTGGAACCAGACAAGGTTATCTTCTATCACCACCACTATTCAGCATAGTGCTGGAAGTTTTAGCCAATAAAATCAGGCAAGAGAAGGAAATAAAGGGCATCCAAATGGGGGCAGAAGAGGTCAAAGTCTCCTTTTGCTGACAATATGATATTATACTTAGAGAACCCCAAAAACTCAACCACAAGACTCCCAGAAATGAAAAAAAATACAGTAATTTCTCAGGACATAAAATCAATGTCCACAAATCAGTAGCCTTTGTATATGCCAATAACAGCCAAGATGAGAGGCTAATCAAGGACACAATTCCCTTCACAGTAGCTTCAAAAAAAAAGAAAAAAGAAATACCTAGGAATATACATAAATACATAACAAAGAGGTGAGGGACCTCTACAAAGAAAATTACAAAACCCTAAGAAAAAAAATAGCAGAAGATATTAACAAATGCTCATGCTCATGGCTGGGAAGAATAAACATTATTAAAATGTCTATACTTTCCAAAGCAATATACAGATTCAATGCAATCCCCATTAATACACCATCATCATACATTCAAGGTTTGGAAAAAATAATTCTTCACTTTGTACGGAACCAAAAGAAACCTGGCATAGCCAAGTCAACTTTTAGTAATAAAAACAAAGCCTGGGGTATCACCCCACCAGACTTTCAGCTAAACTACAAGTCCACAGTGATCAAAACAGGATGGTCATGGCATAAATATAGAGATATTGACATTTGGAACTAAAAAGAAAACCAACAGATGAAACTAAGCTTTTACAGCCACCTGATCTTTGATAAACCAAACAAGAACATACACTGGGGAAAAGAATCCCTATTCAATAAATGGTTCTGGGAGAACTGGATAACCACATGTGAAAAACTAAAACTGGACCTATACCTCTCACCACTTACAAAAATTGATTCAAGATGGACAAAAGATTTAAATCTAAGGCATGAAACAATAAAAATCCTCAAAGAAAGTGTGGAGTAATAAAGACTTGAAGGCATGGGCCTGGGGAAGAATTTTATGAAGAAGACTTTCATCACAATCGCAACAACAACAAAAATAAACAAATGGGACTTAAATAAATTGAAAAGCTTCTGTACAGCTAAGGAAACAACATCCAAAGCAAACAGACAACCTTCAAAATGGGAAAAGATATTTGCATATTACCAATGGTACAAAAACTTGATAACTAGGATTTATATAGAACTCATATTAATCAACAAAAAAAGACCCAACAATCCCATATGTCACTGAGCAAGAAAGATGAATAAAACCTTCTCTAAAGAAGAGAGATGAATCGCTAACAAATATATTAAAAATTGGTCATTGTCCCTAATCATCAGAGAAATGCAAATCAAAACCACTCTGAGATATCACCTAACCCCAGTGAGAATGGCCTAAATCACAAAGTCTCAAAGCTGCAGTTGCTGGCATGGATATGGAGAGAAGGGAACACTTTTACACTGCTGGTGGGAAGGAACACAACTTTTGGGGAAGGAAATATGGAGAATCCTCAAAGAACTCAAATTAGACCTCCCATTTGATCCTACAATCCCATTACTAGGCCTCTACTGAGAAGAAAAAAAATCCTTTTATCATAAGGAAATTTGCACTAAACTGTTTATTGCAGCTCAATTTATAATCGCCAAAATGTTGAAGCAACCTAAATGTCCACCAATCCAAGAATGGATTAACAAGCTGTGGTATATGTATACCATGGAATACTATTCAGCCACTAAAAATGATGGAGACTTTAAATCTTTTGTTTTAACCTGGATGGAGGTGGAACACATGATTCTTCTATGATTCTTCTTAGCAAAGCATCATAAGAATGGAGAAGCAAAAATCCAAAGTACTCTATTCTAATATGAAGGCAGTAGATGAACTATAAACTGGAGGGGGGGGTAGTTAGAGGAATGAGCAAGTGGGGAGAAGGGGAGAGAGGGGGGGATGGGAAGTCATGGTGTATGGCATACTTCTTGGGGGTGGGACACAATTATAAGAGGGACTTTATGTAAAATGCAATCAGTGTAACCTAATTCTTTGTACCCTCAATGAATCCAAAACAATAAAAAAGAAATAGTCTCAAAAAAGTTAAGAAACATAGCCACACATTTAAGAGATAGTATTGCTGTGTATCCTTCCATTCCAGAAATCCTTCAAGATAATGACCACTGGCCAGGTGTGGTGGCCCATGCCTATAATCTAAGCACTTTAGGAGGGCAAGGTGGGAGGATGCCTTGAGCCCAAGTGTTCAGGGCTGAAGTGAGCTGTGACTGTATGAACGTACTCCACCCTGGGTGACAGGAAGATCCTGTTTCAAAAAAAGGAAGGAAGGAGGGAGGGAAGGAATTCTTAAACTCACTATAATTATAATTACAATAAAAGAGAAATATACAATTTCTTTTCACCAAACCCTTTCTGTCTGCCACAAATTATCTCAAACAGGAACCTTCTCTTTGACATTTATAGTCTGTTTGAAGGACATTCCCAAGGCCCTTTCAAAGATGATTAACACCAAAGAGATTGTTTACATTTACTAAGCCTTTCAAAAATACTGTCTCTTGCTCTGGATAAGCATTATGGGTCCTCCAAGACAAAGAGCTAGTAAAAGCAAAGGAAAAAGATCACATTCTTCTAAGCCTAATGACTGTTAAATCCTGTACTCATCTAAACTTTAATGAAATGAGTTATAAGCACAACAGAAATAAAAATCTGGGGCAGCACCTGTGGCTCAGTGAGTAGGGCGCCAGCCCCATATACCAAGGGTGCAGATTTGAACTAAGCCCTGGCCAAACTGCAACAACAACAACAAAAAATAGGCAGGCATTGTGGTGGGCACCTGTAGTCCCAGCTACTTGGGAGGCTGAGGCAAGAGAATTGCCTAAGCCTAAGAGCTGGATGTTGCTGTGAGCTATGATGCCATGGCACTCTACTGAGGGTAATAAAGTGAGACTCTGTCTCTAAAACAAAAATATAAAAAATAAAAATCTGCTAACAGCCTTTATTCATTCATTCATTCATTCATTCATTCAAGAGATAGGGTCTCACTCTATCACCCAGGCTGGAATGCAGTAAGATGATCATAGCTCACTGTAGCCTTGATATGGGCTCAAGTGATCCTTGCCCCAGCCTCCTGTATATCTTGAACTATAGACACATGCCAGCACACTAGGCTAATTTTTTTATTTTTCATAGATATGGGGGTCTCACTAAGCTGCCCAGGCTGGTCTTGAGCTCCTGGCCTCATGTGATCCTCCCATTTCAACCTGGGATTACAGGAGTGAGCCACTATGCTCAGAGTACAATTGGCCTTTAAAAGCACACACGCTAATGTTAAGGACAGCTACTGTATCCAATTATAGGCAGTCCCTGTGGCAAAGTGAAAAGACCACAAAAACAAAAGCATGTTGTTCTTTGCCAAGTAAGGTTTTTATTAGCAGTAAGAAAGAGGTGATTGATCACAACTCATTAGGCATGTTATCAAGGATACAACCTAAGTTATTTAAGTTTTGAAAAAGGAATAAAGTTCTTTGAGGGGGGCAAACACACACCCTGAAATTAGAGTGATACTGACAAGATGTGTAAGGTTATCAAAAGAATAACCAACAAATTTACACATTTTTTACAAAAACAAAAAACTTCACAATGCCTTCTTAAGACTCCAAAGAATCTTTTACGAAGCTGGGTTTTATGAGGGAGAGAGAGAGGGAGAGGGAGCCAGTGGGCTCAGATGCACAGGTGAGAGCAGATAAACAGGGTAGACAGTATGAAGTCAAAGGGCGCCCTCTCCCTGGGGGTCACAGGTTACCCTGCAGCAGGGCTGGATGTGAGAAACTGGAGGTGGTTCCGCTGCAAAATAGAGAACCAGCAGAAACATGGGTTTGCAGTTCTGTGCTGAGGACCAGCGGCCTGACAGCTACGTGGAGCAATGAATATGGCCTGTGAGGATTAGTTAGGCTGTCCAACCAGAACTGTAACATGATTAGGCTGATGAGTCACAAAGGAAATGCCAACTCGCTATAAGGACCCCACTCTTCTCTTCATTCCCCAAGGGAAAGGAAAATTAATAAGGGACAACTAGGGAAATGACCTGTCAGAGCTGCATGTGGCACATGACAGAGAATCTTAGCAAGGAGCCCTCAGAGGAGGGTCTGCAAGGAAGAGCCCCTAGGACCATCCTCAGCCTGAGGCAACACCGTCTTTTCTGCTTACTCCATGTCCTGTTCCCTCCCCTCACTTCTCTGTCTCTTGTCTCTTGTCTCTGTCTCATACCCCCATACTCTTCCCCACAATAAGAAACTAAAGAACTACGGTCCAAGGTCCCTACATCTGGGTATCCAGTAAGTAACGGCACAAGTGAAGCACTAACATTTTCGTCATTGTTGTAAAAGGTAAGTGTTACGTTCCTATTGTTTGAATAATACATAGTAAACTGAACATTCTCAACTGGTTGGAAGGCTCAAAGAATTACCTGGAAATGGCATATGACACCTTGCAATTTATTGGAAGCCTGCTGGAAGCACAGTAATAAATTTCTGAGAATTGCTTTGGTGGAAAATTCAGAATTGAACAACACAAGACTTTAGGATACCGACTCTTAATTTTTTGATTTCATGACCCATTTTAAGGGGCTGATGTAAGTAATAGAGCTCTTAGCTTCAGAAAAATACATATTCAGAATTAATTCTATCAGTCTTTTATATAATGTCAGGTTATTCAAATTGCTACCAATTTAGGCATCTCTAAAAGAAAAAATGGAGTAGGGAGCCCAGTCACAATGATCCTATGAAAATCTTAGCAATAGTTTTATGTCTACAATGGACAATTAACAGATATTGTATAAAGACAATCTTTATGATATTTAACACAAATTACTTTAATGAAAGTCAATATGGCATGCCAAATTTACATTTTTCCTCACTTGTTAGCTATAAACTCTTGAGAGTGACCACCCTTACACTAAATGTGAACATTTGTTTTCCTTGTTGAATATTCATACAAACAAGTCTTAACCTTGTCTAGTCCTGTAATCCAATGTTCAGTGCCCTCTTAATATCATAACTTGCAACGGCTCCGTATTGTCCCCAAAACAGCTGAACTAGAAGGCTTGACAAAGAAAACATTTGGAAAACTTTTTTTTTTGGCAAAATCTAGAGATGGTTTGCAGACTTTCTCCTTGTCACACAGTCAGGTATCTGCAACACATGACAGCCACTAGCCAGTGACATCAAAACACATGGGAGATGTTGCCCTTTGCTCCGCTAGTTCCCCTCATTTCCGTACTCAAGACTGCATGCTAAACTTTGCCTCAGTTTCCTTTAGCTTCCTAAGAATGCATTCTAAGATCATCTTCTCTCCTTTCAAAACAAACAAACAAAAAAACCTCCCTTTTTATTCCTTTGGTCTTTCCAAACTCAGTCAAAACTGAGTACGAATCCAAGCTCTGCCTGTTACTAGCAGCATCTCCCCAAGTAAATATTAGCTTCTCTGAGCACTCAATCTCTCCATCTATAGAAGAGGGAATGATATCTAGCACACAGGGATGTTAATGAAAATTAATGAATGTATGAAAAGTTCTCAGCAGAATGCCTGAACCACAGAAGGATTTCAGCAAATGTGAAGTCCTCTGCCTTTATACTCTGTCTATGCCAATTGTAAAATTAATTTTTTAAAATGTAACCATGCATTAATAAAATAACTGCAATAACAATGTTTTGAAATTTAGCTGTAGATCACAGAGATTTGAGGTTTTATTATAATGATGCTTCTAGAAATAATATATTTTACATTATTCATTATAGTAATATGCATGTAAATATGATAAAAATGGGAATGGAGTAAAAAAGTATATTAATAAATGAATTAATCATTTCTTTCTTTTTATACTCTAATTAAAGAGCCCAAATGTAAATATGTTAAAAGTTCCATTTATTTTTATTTATTTTTTGTTGTTGTTGCTAGGTAAGTACCTTTTGTTTTTATTAAGGATTACCTTGTTTTCTAGGTATGATTTAAAAACTCATTTTTAGGTAGTACTGACATGTAGAGAGTGTTCCTTATTAAGAAGCACTAAAAACCAGTAATATAAAAAACAGAATTGGATAAACAAAGAGCTCACTCTTTCTGTTTAAAGTGTGTAAACAGAGAGTCAGTCCCTCATGTTCTACTTGACCTTCACTCTGGCAAATACCTGCCCAGCAAGCCTTAAAACAGTGGAACTGAAAATCTAGGCCTGGAGCTGCAATTATGAGTGTGCATTTCCCAGACATTACTTCCTTGGATTATTCACCTGGCTCTGTGCTCCTTGGACTCAGACACAAAGTAGAAGAGTTGATTTCATGCAAACAAATATTTCTAATCCAGATCTCCAGTGGAGAGACAAAGGAGAAACTTATTGGGTTTCCTGAAAGGATCCCATAGCTAGAAAATATAGCAACCCACCACTCCCTGAACAGATGTGTAAATAACCTAACAGCAGCCAGGCTGAGGGAGGCTGAGGCAGGAGGATCCTTTGCCCTCAGGAGTTTTGAGACCAGCCTCAGCAAGAGTGAGACCTTGTCCCTATTAAAAATTGAAAAATTAGCTGGGCTTTGTAGCAGGTATCCTTAGTCCCAGCTACTTGAGAGGCTGAAGAAGGAGGATTGCTCTGAATCCAGGGGGTTGAGGTTGCTGTGGGCTAGGCTTGGCACTGTAGCCTGGGGCAACAGAGTGAGATTCTGACGTAAAAATAAATAAACAAACAAATAAACCAACAGCAAAACTGTGAAATGCAAACTATCGATAGAAGCCAGTGGAAATTGTAGAACACCTTAAAAAATGACTACCCTATCCTCTGAGCTCCTAGGGTCACACACCTGACAGAAAAGGAAACCAAAGAATGAGAGGAAATGGATTAAGACTTTTTCACAGTTTCCTACTTTAACTAGAGAATCTTTCCAAATTCCTTATATAGTCCAGTTTGCTCCCAGATGACCAATCCCAGTTTGCCACTGCCAGAGACAGCTATTTGTGCAAGAACAGGGAAAGAGAAGAGAAGAAGAGGGAGGGAGAGGAGAATGAGACGGGGAGAGACTGTCTACCTTCCACTGGAGGGAGGGCTTGCAAAATACAGCGTGGGGAAGGGAGGCAGAAGAAAAGGAAGGAGCAAGATACATAGAAACAATTTAAGGTTGCTGAGCAAACTTTATCTTCTCTGAAAAGCCTGAGCATTTGACCTAACTTTGTTAAGCTTTCTAAATTTCAGACATACCCATTTGCTTTAAGAGCATCCTTTAGAAAATGCAATGTCTCTGTAAACTGCCAGATTCTTCAGTTCCTCACACACTGCTGTGAACTGGACCCCCCTGCCCCTAACACCCACCTGAGATCCTCAGCAAGGCCAGGACAGCGATGGGGCAGCCTCCACTGAGCATCATGCTCCCTGCATTCTACACAACTTACAGCATCTTCACAACTGGTGCTGAAGGTTACTGTGCCACATTTTGGATAAGGAAATCAAGCTGAGAAAGAAAGGGAAAACTGCAAATCGCATCTCTAACAGGTAGGGCTGTAACTGGAATCAGCTGTCTGCTTGCTAAGTGAAGGAGTGGAAAGCAGACCCTGCGAGAGAGGCAGGAACACAAAGAAGTTGTGCACACCTGCACACAGCAAGCCTTGTGTGATTTTTCTTTTTCTTCCTTCCTTTCTTCTTCTTTTTTATTTTTTAGACAAGGGCTCCCTCCGTCACTCAGGCTAGAGTACAGTGCTAAATTCATAGCTCACTGCAGGCTCCAACTCCTGTGCTGAACCGACCTTCCTACCTCAGCTGCCCACCACCAGGCTTGCTGTAGTTTTCCAATTGGCTGGGGAGTCCCTGCACTGTACCACGTGGTGAAGCATTCCTGAACCTCACTTCCAAGACCCACCACTCAAGGTGGCCCCTACTACAGTTGTTGGCATTATAAGCTGCCCACTTCCAAATGACCAATTCTTGATCTGTACCCAACTCCAAAACAGGTTTTTGTGGGCAGGCCTGGGAACCATACCACGATTTACAAACTGACCTCTTTATAAATCGTTTCCTCTCTGTGCAGGATGACGTCAAAGCAGAGAGTGTGCACAATATTTCTAGGACAGAAAGTCTACCTCAAACTCTTAAATTCCTAAAATTTCTAAGAGTTAACTTAGAGTAATTTTCCGCTTTCCTAGTTTTTATGACCAGTTTACACACACAGAAGATGTCAAATGTCATCTCCAGTCCTACACAAATTACATGCATTTATTCTTCCTGCTTCTTTGGATAAAAAGGCAAAGTCTCAAGACAATTTGTTATGGGCAATGACATCATTCTGTGGACAAAGTTCTCTTAAAGTTGACAATAACAGCGGGAGGAATTTATGGAACAAGCAAGCAGTATCTGCTTTTGTCTAATCAAGCTTCTCGCTAGCAGCGCTCGATATTTACGTAAGGATTATGAGTCAGCTCCAGACACAGCTAAAGGCTACTCCCCCAACCCTACTCACAGAAGTCACCAATTACAACATTAGGAACTAACACCAACTTTAACCGATTTTACACACATGACCTTTGAACAACATGGGTTTGACCTACACAGGTGCACTCACAGTAGAATTTTTTTCTGTCTCTCTCACCCCCCCTCTTCCTCCTCCTCAGGTGCTCACTGGGAAGATGAGCACGAAGACCTCTGAGATAACTCACTTCCACTTAGTGACTAGTAAACACATTTTCTCTTCCTTAGGACTTTTAGTAACACTTCCTTTTTCCTAGCTTGCTTGATCATAGGAACACAGTATACAATGCATGTAACCTCAAAATATGTGTTCATCTGTTGTTTATGTTATTGGTAAGACTGCTGATCAATAGCAGGCTACTAAGTTACATTTCAGGAGAGTCGAAAGTTACATGTGGATTTTCCAAGACAAAGGGATTAGCATCCCTAACTCCCAAATTGTTCAAGGGTCAACTGCATAAATAAATACACAAGGGCAACTAGTTGCAACTTTTTGCTAATATAGTGCTTACAAACTAGCAAGATGAAATCTTTTTTCCTAAAAACAAGTAACTCTTACTGACTCCTGGCTTCATGAACATTGTTTTGCCATTTCTTTCCCACCACCGGGAGTTATTTGACTATCAAATAGAAAGTTTCCACAGTTGTGAAGGTCTCCATTGAGTACAAAATGTCAAATTCATGGGCAGTACAAGGCTCTACCTTAGATGGAACAATTTCATACAGGCTTAAATAGTCGGTGCTCACACGTCTCCATGCCCATGTTCCTAACTCCCCTGTGTTCATTCAGGGCTGATCACTAGGTTGGTGATAGCTCTGCAACCGAAACTTACCTTCTCTTTATTTTCCATCTTTGTAAAGTTTCACAATCCAAATAAACATAGTTGGTACTCAACACATTTCCTTCTGATGAGACCTTCTCACTTGATGCCCCTATGTTCTAATTCAACTGAGATGTATGAAGCTCCTACAATTGTATACACGTTTTTGGAGTGCTTTTTTCTGGAGGTAGAGTCCGTAGCTTTTATTGGATTCTCAAGGTGGTGGTAAGAGAAAAATAAAGTTAACAGGCCGGGCATAGCGGCTCATGCGTGTAATCCTGGCACTCTGGAAAGCCGAGGAGGGTGGACTGCCTGAGCTCAGGAATTTGAGACCAGCCTGAGCAAGAGCAAGACCCATTTCTAAAAATATTTGGGTGCTGTGGCAGGTGCCTGTAGTCCCAGCTACTTGGGAGGCTGAGGCAAGAGGATCACTTGTGCCCAAGAATCTGAGGTTGCTATGAGCCAGGACACCACAGCACTCTACCAAGGGTGACAAAATGAAATGCTGTCTCAAAATAAATAAATAAAAAGAAAAGAAAAAAAAGAAGGTTAACATACAAGGCCAGAAAATTAAGTTTGCAAACTCATCCTAGAAAAAGTGCTGTGTACCCCACTGCTGAATATCTACGGTCACCGTCAAAGTACTCCCCTCAGTAATCTACGGACTGATGCTAACATCTAGTCCACCCTTCAAAAGCACTTTTTCTAGAATGAGTTCAAGAACTTAACTGTGAGACCTCATACGATGACAGTTCTGATGGACATTCCAGAAAAAGATTTCCAAAATTGCTTTGAAGGATTGCCTGAGTGCATAGCTCCCAAGGAAAGGTCACTTCAAAGGTGACCATAGTGATATTCAGCAGGGAGGTATGTAGCACTTTTTCTAGAGTTCTTATACTTAATTGTCTGACCCTGTACACCATTATAATTAGTCTCGTAAAAAATACTAAATAAATACAAAAATTAAATAGCCACCCACATACTAGCTATGGGGCCTCAGTAAGTCACTCAATCACAAAAGCCTTATGTTTCCTATTCTATAAAATGATGATAATAAGGGCAACTGTCTTATAATGGCAGCAAGGTAATTAGTATCCGGGGAAAACTACACACTTTAACTTTAGGTATCAATTGGACTTTAAAATATCAAAGGGGGAAAGAGAGACTTGGGATTTACAGCCCTACATTTGGGGCAACTATTATTTTGGGAAAAATTTGCCTCTTCCAGAAGGAGCTGCTGAGTGGCTGAAAGGTGTGCTTTTAATAGAATCATGACTGGGTAGACCAGGTAGGGGTCAATGCCACCAAAGAGGCAGAGAAAGCTAACGATGTTCTCCCCTCTCTTTGGATTGGATCTTGGAGGGCTATCACCCAATATGAATCCTAAAAAGGCAAAACTGCCCAAGTTAGAGCTCAGTTTTAACCTAAAATTAAAGTAATTTTAGTTTACAACTAGCAGGAAAAAAAATTCTGTCTTATAAAAAATAACATCATCTTATGGTTCAGATTAGTTCTACAAAGCAGAAGAACTATGTCCAGTTTATAATCAAAAGGAACCAGGCATAAAGGATGAGGTAACAGCACGAATGAAAACAAGGAGAAATAACAGACAATAAAACAGACCCATGTGGACTCAAGATATTTAAGTCACCAGAAACTTTTGAAAAACTACACTTACTCAGAAAAGATAACAAGACAGTTGTGATAACTGGAAATTATAAAAATGAACCAAACGGAAATTTTCTAATTGGAAAAATAAGTTTAAGTGGTTAGGATTAAAAGATTAAATATATATATAAAGAGACAGTTAAATTTAAAAAATAAGTTTACGTGGTTAGGATTCCCAGATTAAATATATTTAAAGAGACAGTTAAATTTAATTATAATACAAATCAGAAAAAAATAACCAAAATGAAGCAAGTGAAAATCACCAAGTAGTAGACACAGAAGATACAATGACAATGTCTGACATACGTGTAATTGGAGGCCCAGAAAGAGAGATGAGAGAACAGGGACAAAGCCATATTTGAAGAGACAGTGGATTAGAAGTTTATAAAACTAGTGGAAGACATACTAAAGAGTTTCTGTTTTTTTTTTTTTTTTCTTTTTCTGTGACAGAGTCTCTCATTCTCTTACACTGGCTATGGTGCAGGGCCATCAGCCTAGCTCACAGAAACCACAAACTCCCAGCTTAAGCAATTCTCCTGCCTCAACCTACCAGGTACCTGGGACTACAGACACACCACAGAGCCTCGTAATTTTTTCTATTTTTAGTAGGTAATTTTTTCTATTTTTAGTAGAAACAGGGTCTCACTCTTGCATAGGTTGGTCTTCAACTCCTGACCTCAAGTGATCCTCCCACCTCTGCCTCTCAGAGTGCTGAGACTATAGGTATGAACCACTGTGCCTGGCCCCTAAGCAGAATTTTTAAAAATCCACAAATTTTTGGACTTTACCTTATAAACACAAGCATTAAAAAGTAAAAATAATTTTTTAGTCAAAAAAATAAAAGTCCACAAATATCTAGATCATGGAAAAGCTTTAGAAAACCAAACTAAAACAGAAAACTTGAAGAGGAGTTAGAGAAAAAAGACACATTACCTTCAAGGGAGCAATAATTCATAGTGATGAGAGATGATACCCAGGAAAAGTAAGACCGGAGAGAACAAAAGTCTTCTCATGGAAGCCCCAAAGACACACCTACAAAGTCCTCCCCATGGTGACTCAGCTCTTAGGAATTTGTAGAAACTTAACTTCCTGAGACCTAAAAAGTAACCCTTGCTTCTGCTTCTGGAAAAGCCTGCACCCACCTTCTCCAGCTCAATTCACACTGACCAATGAGAAGGGTACCCATGGACAAGGAGATCTTGATTGGACATAAAAGGGAAAAGACAGAGCCAGTCAGCGAGCAAGGCCATTTTGGACTCTAGCCTGCGGTGGCTCCACCAGCTGACATAAAGTCCTTCTTTCCTCTTTTAAACACGGGTGTGGGTGTTTGGGTGCTCTTTCTCTCCATTAGACCTGGTCTTCCTGCAACAGGGACAGCACTTCTCAAAATAAATAAGGTAGATTAGAAGACAATGGAGTAACCATGCTTAAAAAACAGTAATGGCCAACCATTCAAAGCAAACATATCCTTTAAGAATAAAAGTATAATAAAGACATACGAAATCTGAGAAAATTTATCACCTGTGGGTTCTCATTAAAGTAAAGAGTAAAGAATGTTTTTCAGGTAGAGGAAAATGATTATGGAAAAAAAATGGTCAGAGATGGAAGAAGAAAGTAAAACAGAAATGGTAAACATATGGAAATGTACCTAAAAATCTGAGTTTTAAAATGGTAATAATTAGCTGGGCACAGCACCTACACCTGTAATCCCAGCACTTTGGGAGGTTGAGGTGGGAGTGGGGATTGCTTGAGGTCAGACTTTGAGACCAGTCTGTACAACACAGTGAGACTCTATCTCTACAAATATTTTTTTTTTTTAAATGAGCCAGGTATGGTGGCATGTGCCTCTAGTTCTAGCTACTTGAGAGGCTAAGGTAAGAGGATCACATGACTCAGGTGTTTGAGGTTACAGTGAGCCATGACCAAACTACTATACTGCAGCCTGAGTGACAAAGTGAGACCCTGGCTCAAGGGGGGGAAAAAGTAATAATTATATGTTTTGAACAGAAAATATGTTAAAAACTAAAATAAATGGATCAAGGGGGAAAAAAGTAATAATTATTATGTTTTGAATAGAAACTATGTTAAAAACTAAAATACAGCTCGGCACCTGTGGCTCAAGCGGCTAAGGCGCCAGCCACATACACCTAAGGTGGGGGGTTCGAATCCCCAGTCCGGCCCACCAAACAACAATGATGGCTGCAACCAAAAAAAAAAAAAATGGCCAGGCGTTGTGGCGGGCGCCTGTAGTCCCAGCTACTTGGGAGGCTGAGGCAGGAGACTCACTTGAGTCCAGGAGTTGGAGGTTGCTGTGAGCGTGATGCCATGGCACTCTACCCAGGGGGATAGCTTGAGGCTCCGTCTCAAAAAAAAACCTAAAATACATGGCTCAGAGCCTGTGGCTCAAGTGGCTAAGGCGCCAGCCACCTACACCTGAGCTGGTGGGTTCAAATCCAGCCCAGGCCCACCAAAGAACAATGACGGCTGCAACCAAAAATAGCCAAGTGTTCTGGCAGGTGCCTGTAATCCAGCAGAGGCAGGAGAATCGCTTGAGCTCAGTAGTTGGAGGTTGTTGTGAGCTGTGATGCCATAGCATTCTATCCAGGGTGACAGCTTGAGGCTCTGTCTCAAAAAAAAAAAAAAAACTAAAATACATTACAACACCACCATGTAAATTAAGGTTGGGGAGTTAAAGTATCCCATGGTCTTTGTATTACCTAAGACTAAAAATACCAATTAGAAAAGTGAAAAATAAAAGTATCATTTAATAATATGTGTTAATAATTAAAAAATCATTCATAATCTCCAGAGTAACTACTAAAAGAATAATGAACTGATTATAAACCTTCTAGCTAATAGAGCCTGAAAAAAAAATGTAACTTAAAAAAATTAACTCTCATATCCCACCAAAAGGTAAGGAAAAAAAATAAACCATAGGGAAGATAGAAAAATAGAAAGCACTTAGTAAAACAGCCGATTAAAACCCCAGTTACATGTACATTGTTTTAAAAATCCAATTAAGAGGCAATAAATTTCAAAATGTATTAAGGAAAAAATTAACTATCTGCTATTTATAAAAGACACATATAAAACATAATTACACAGAAAGGTTCAAAGTAAAAGTATGAAAAACATAAACCATAAAAACACTAACCAAATAAATCTGTTCTAACTATAATGAGGCAAAAGCAATTCTGGAGATATAGCCAAACATTTAGTAATGATAAAATGTTCAGTTCATCAATAAAATACTAAAGTCATAAATTATAATGCTATATTAGGATTATCATATACCAGTTGAGTTAAACACTTGAAAATGAATTAATATAAGTCACCACACTAGTGAAATAAAAGAGCAAAGTCTCATGATGACTTTGATAAACACAGAACAGCATTTTTAAAAATTCATCATCCATACATAATTGAAAACTCTTGGCAAACGAGAAATAAGAATTTCTTAAAACGACAAACATCTACAAAGATCACCATACTTAACAATGAACAAAAGTTGTTCTTCGGAGACTTGTTCTTTGGTAAGTCCTTCTTTGGAGACTTTCAAAAAGAGACAAGGGTATGTGCTACCACCCCATGAATTCATAATGATAATGAGGCCCTAGACTATGAAGAAAGACAAAGAAAACTTTTTAAAAGCATAGAGATTAAAAAAGAAATAAAACTCTCAATATGATTAGATGATGTGATCATGCATATAGAAATTACAAAAAGATCTATAGATAAATTACTAGAATTCATTTCTTAAGTTAGCTACATTCTAGATATAGAGTCAACATAAAAAAACAACTATACCTCTCCACCAAAAAAGAAATAGATAATAAAATTTTCAAAAGACATAATATAGGCATGGTGCCTGTACCTCAGCAGTTAGGGTGCCAGCCACCTACACAGGAGTTATCGGGTTTGAGTGCGGTCCAGCCTGCTAAACAACAATGACAGCTACCACGGAAAAATAGCCGGGCATTGTGGTGGACGCCTGTAGTCCCAGCTACTTGGGAGGCTGAGGCAAGAGAATCACTTAAGTCCAAGAGTCTGAGGTTGTAGTGAGCAGTGATGCCACAGCACTCTACAGAGGGTAACATAGTGAGACTCTGTCTCTTACAAACAAAACAAAACAGACAAA
>CAUYTI010104872.1:0-15455 GCA_963575145.1 Galago senegalensis
CCTGTGGTCCCAGCTACTTGGGAGGCTGAGGCAGGAGACTCGCTAGAGCCCAGGAGTTGGAGGTTGCTGTGAGCTGTAATGCCACGGCACTCTACCCAGGGGGACAGCTTGAGGCTCTGTCTCAAAAAAAAAAAAAAGAAATAGTCTTCCTTCCTATTTGTCAAAAATTGCCATGACAGAAAATTTTTTTACAGATTGTAGATATCACAAGTATGATAGAAGATTATTGGTTAGAGAATTTTTTTTTTTTTTTGAGCCAGAGCCTCAAGCTGTCGCCCAGGGTAGCATGCCATTGTGGTATCAGCAACCTCAAACTCTTGGGCTTAAGCGATTCTCTACCATCAGCTTCCCAAGTAGCTGGGACTACAGGTGCCTGCCACAACGCCCAGCTATTTTTTTGTTGTTTGGCAGGCCTGGGCTGGATTCGAACCCACCAGCTCTGGTGTAGATGCCTGGCTCCTTAGCCACTTGAGCTACAGTCCCCGAGCTGGGATAGAGAATTATAATCACACTTATTGATTATATGTATAGAAGATCTTTCATTCTTAATCTGTGTTCATGTAGATTTTAGTGTGTGATATATATCATGTAATGTAACCTAGGAAAAAGCCAGTCATCTCTTTTAACTTTTGTTTTGTTTTGTTTTTTTATATAAAGAGATAGGGTTTTGCTCTTTTGCCCAGACTAGAGTGCAGTGGCATGATTATATTACAGACTCAGACTCCTGGGCTTTAGTGAACCTCCTCCCTAAACCCTCAAAGTAGCTGGGGCTTCAGGTGTGCACCACCACACCTGACTGTCTTTTTATATTAAAATACATATTCAGAAGAAATTATAAAAAAAAAATTTGGAGGTCTAGTGGACCTTCCCTCTGATTACCTCCAGTGGTAACATCTTGTGTAACTATAGTGCAGTATTAGTTTTCAACCATCAATTTTTATTAAGCAGAAATTGAGCAGTTATTGTATACTAGTAGCTCTTTAGGGGTATGAAGGATTAAACTCTGACCTTGTATAGCTCTGTCCTCTCTCTGGAGTCTTATTGTTATTTCTGAAAATGCTTTTTATTTTGGCTGTTATTGTTGAAACTGCATAAAGCAGTTCTTTTAATGTTAAACGTATTATTCCTCCCATATATGTTTGCTTTGTTTTAAAACAATTTTTGCTTTGTGTCCCCATCTTCCATTTATAATCTTTACAGCATCAGAACCGTGTTGTCTGCATTGTCTTATTTTAATCACGTGCTAGTTTTGCAGTGCTACCAAGTCTAGATCTGAGAGGCAGCTTGTGTGAATCATTTACATACATTTCTGTTTATATTCCCCAAATTCATTTGTAGCTTTATATTGTTCATCCAATTACATGTTCAAAGCATATTTTTAATAATATATTTTAAGAAGGAATTTGTCATATGTAGGAATTAAAAACTGGCTGAAAGAGCAGAAGCTATTAAACAATAGCAGAAACTAGACAATATGTAGTACTTTAAATGGTAATTGCTAAACATTTGAATGTTCCCCAAAATGTGAGTCGGGATGTTTATGTGTGTCTGTACATGTTATTCCACTAGGGACTTGCACAGATAGGTTTTGCACACTATCTTTGCTGTTATTGTCAGCCATAAACAAATTACGCGTATTTAACAAATTAATGTCAGATTGGCCAAGAGCCACTAGGAGGTGTGTACTTAGTGACATCAGCTGGCAAAGAGCCCTGGTAACAGGAAGGGTTGGAAGGGTAGTAGAGAGGGAGGAAGCAGGAGGGAGAAAAAGAGAGAGACTGACTGTATCTGGGGATTCTGGCAAGGTGAAGAGCTGGTCTGTTTGGCAGGACCTTCCCATCTGGGATCCATCTGTGTTTCCCTGGAATGGGACAGGCAGCTCTAGTCAGTGAGAAATCGCAGATGTGAGAGAGCTGACACATGTCCAGCTAATGAAAGAAGGAGGAAGGCTGGTCTCAGATTGGGCTTTGAAGATTAGAAGGAGAAAAAGAGGAGCTTTTTAATATCTATTTCAAATAAATTTGGTCTGTTAAGAATCTGGATTGTTATAATCTGGGCATTCGGGGTAAGTACATCTTAATTTAGTTTTGGGGGTTAACGTACATGATTCTCTGCCTTTCAAAGCGTTTTACTTTATCTCCCAATTAAGATGATATAGATGTTTGATAATGATATGAGAGAGTTTAGTCAGCCTTTACTCAGTTTTGTTTTAATGGTTCATATTTATGTTTTTATTTCATTTTTCATTTGCCACCTTTATATTTGAATGTTGTGCTTTTTAGAGTGGAATGTGTTGTTAATCAGATCTAATACATGAATTCTACAGCTAGAAAAGTAGTCCCACAAATATTTCTATAAGGTATTACACGTTGGATTCTTTTGTGATGTGGAGGGAGTTTTTTTCTCTTTTAGTATGCATATTGCCAATAGACAGTGTTAAAAAGATGGCTCATAAAACATAATCTTTCCTATTGTTAGATTTTATTTCAGTGTGCTTAAGCAAATGTCAACTAAAAGAGATTGCAGTAAAACTAGTAGCATCTCTTCATTTTAGGTGTATTTAGCTGTCTTTCATTACATTTGCTCCTAAGCTGTTTTCTTGTATTTACTTCCTACATATAAAATAAATAATATCAACAAATCTGACCTCGTTGTAAATTTGGGGTAGTTTTATGATGTAATAAATTCACATGTATATAACTACATATACTGTGTTCTAAAGCCCTTGTTAGTTTGTGATGCCTGTTTTTACTGTTTCTGTACATTGTATTTGTTATTGAGACCTCTAAATCCAGCCACCTATGGGAAGAACATGAATTACATATGCCACATAGCCATTATTCACTAGTTTTCTGATGTCAAGCAAGCCACTATTCTCTAAAGCTCTTTTTTGTGTAATTACTGACTCATATTATTGGGGAAATTTGTCTGGCATATAGAAGGCATACAAGTTAGTTTCAAAAGTTTCTAGATACAGGTTCCAAAACTTCATATTTTTAACTTGAACCCTTGGGTAAGAATGGGTCTGGTCTGTAGCTCTACTTTTCTGGGTACCTTCTTCCAAGATCATCTATATCTATTTCGGTTATTCTATCTTTGCTAAGCTTTGCTATGATTATAAATAGTTTGGAAAACATTCCAACTTTTATAATGCAAATGAACCTGTTAAACTAGATCAGAACGGAAGAACTCTTGAAAAAGTCAACAAGCAGGAATGAGGTATAACTGAATTATGCTCCTTTTGATAGTTCTGTTTACATCATATTTTTTTTTCTGGAAAATTCTACAAGTTTTCAAATAGGACCTTTAAAAAATACTTTTATTCCTTAAAGTTCTTCAACTCTTATTTATATCAGTTAGGTAATTATTTTAATTGTTTAATTTCTTCCTTAATTTTACAGTCAGATTTCTTGAGGTGGAGAGAACTTTGTAAATGGAAATTTTTACAAGTGTTCTTTTATGTCAGTTTGATCAAATGGTTTAGTAAAAATTTGGGGTTTCTGCTTTGATAGGTGCAGGGTGCACCATCTTTGGAACTTGTGTGAATATTTGAGAAGATATATTGCGTACAATAATCTTACGTGGTATTCCCTATCAGTGAGAAAACACTTTGCATTTCACTCTGGGAAACATGCTCCTAGTCATGAGTGGGGAGAAAAGAACTTAAGGCTAAAGTGTAGGATAGGGTCTATATGGAGGGCCTAAAAAAGAGATTTCATACTACTGTATGCCCATGTTGTAAATACTTTTAATGCTAGAGTTTCAATAAACATAATAAATAACAAGTTATATGCATTTTAATATGTGAATATCTACTGACTGTAAATAAAAGTTGATTTAAAAGTCCTGTTGCCGTTTAGGAAAGTAGTTATTTTATAGGTAAGGAAAGTTGAGGAAAGGATAATAAACTGGCCAAAAGTCCACCTGGCCAGAGTTTAGTACCCAGGTTATTGGCCAAGCTTGGACTGGAATTCTGAATTTTAGGACATTCATTTTTGAAACATTTTTTGATTGCCTGTTGTGTGATAATACGTAGGGTAAGGGGTAAAAAAAGTGAAGTATCATAGGGCATGTAAAATATACATAAATACACAAAAGTGGTAAGTTCTGAAAATTAGGTTCATAGAGGATAAGACAACCTGCACAGAGGAGGTAGCATTTGATCAGAATTTAGAAGGATGGAAAGGATTTGGACTTCTTCTGTTTGGAAGGGGCACAATGGGAGGATGGAAAATTCTCTTTTTACTAAGCCTAAGTTACTTAATAATTAGACTTTATTAAATGCATAGTTTCATAGGATTGACTTCTGCCGTGTTGTAAAGTATATCTGGCTGTTACTGTCTTTCTGAATCTTAGAGTAGTTGTTGGCTTCTGAGATACTTATCTATATGCATACATGTCCACTTTCTCTTTTTAAATTTGTTATGTATATGTCAGGAAGCTCTAATTAAAAAGGTTTCTACTATAACAAACTATAGGTTGTTTAATTTTCCCTCCAAGTTGAAGTCAGTAAATATTGGAATTTTAGTGGTGACTGTATCTTGGAAAAAAACAACCTGTTGTAACTGGTTGTTGTTTTCTCACTAGCTGATGTGCTTTCCAAACAGCATTTAACTTTTAAGAACTATATGGCAACACAGATTTATGCTGGGAAATTCAAAATGAGTGTGGATTTACTTTCCTGAAGTATGCAAAAAAACTGCTAAAGCAACTCTTTGTGCTTTGTTTAAAGTAATAGGTAGTGGAAATCTTGTTTTTTTTTTTTTGTTTGTTTGTTTTTTGAGACAGAGCCTCAAGCTGTCCCCCTGGATAGAGTGCCATGGCATTACAGCTCACAGCAACCTCCAACTCCTGGGCTCAAGTGAGTCTCTTGCCTCCCTGCCACAACGCCCGGCTATTTATTGGTTGCAGCCATCATTGTTGTTTGGCAGGTCTGGGCTGGGGATTCGAACCCACCACCTTAGGTGTATGTGGCTGGCACCTTAGCCGGTTGAGCTATAGGAGCCGAGCCAGGAAATCTTGTTAAGATTCAATCCTGAGCAGCTTGTTAGGGGTGACTGGCAAGGGGTTCAATTCTGTATACAATCTATATGTACATATTATCTGCAGCTGCCTCTCAAAGCTGGAGTTCTGAAGTAAAATAGAGTATATGTAGTAATCTCTTCTTACCTGCATTTTTGCTTTTCATGGTGTCAATTACCTGTAGTATATTAGAATAAAATAATTGATAGAGACCACTTCCCATAACTTTTATTACAGTATGTTATCTGTTATTGTTAATCTCTTACTGTGCCTAATTTATAAATTAAACTTTTCATAGGTATGTGTGTATATGAAAAAACATAGCATACATAGGTTTCTTTCTTTCTTTTTTTGAGGCAGAGCCTCAAGCTATCCCCCTGGGTAGAGTGCTGTGGCTCAAGTGAGTCTCCTACCTAAGCCTCCCAAGTAGCTGGGACCACAGGCACCCGCCACAATGCCCAGCTATTTTTTTTTTGTTGTTGCAGCCATCATTGTTGTTTTGGCTGGCCCGGGCTGGATTCGAACCCACCACCTTAGGTGTATGTGGCTGGCGCCTTAGCCACTTGAGCCATAGGCACCAAGCCCATACATAGGTTTCTATGAAACCACTGGGCATCCACTGGGGTCTTGGAGTATGTCCCTTGTAGATGGGGTAGGGGGACTATTTTCATTTGGTTGTGGGGGTTAGGACAGGTGGAGGAAAGGCAGCAAAGATTGTGTAGGCTTTGACATTAGGTCGTGTGACCATGAGTTAATTTAACCTTCAACTCTAAGCCTAAGTTTTCTCAACTGTAAAATGGGAGTAAAAATGAGATCTAAGGATTAAATTAGAAAGTAGCTAGGGCTCGGCGCCTGTGGCTCAAGTGGCTAAGGCACCAGCCACATACACCTAAGGTGGCGGGTTCAAATCTAGCCTGGGCCACCAAACAACAATGACAGCTGCAACCAAAAAATAGCCAGGCGTTGTGGCGGGTGCCTGTGGTCCCAGCTACTTGGGAGGCTGAGGCAGGAGACTCACTCGAGCCCAGGAGTTGGAGGTTGTTGTGAGCTGTGATGCCACGGCACTCTACCCAGGGGGACAGCCACTCTACCCACGGGGACAGCTTGAGGCTCTGTCTCAAAAAAAAAAAAAAAAAGTAGCTAGCATGATGTTTGCTGCATGAATACTAGATTTCTCTTTCCATTTGATTTTTTCCTAGTCCCTACAAAACATTGAAGTCACAGCAACTGTAAGACATAGTTAAAATGTGTTTCTTGCATATTTTTAATCTCTTAAGACTGACAGGGAACCGACTCCACTTCCTTAACTAATTCTTAGTCATGGGAGAAGGATGCATGTAGAGAATGCAGCAGCCTTAAAAACTCAAACCTGTTGCTGTGTGGCAAGCTGTTAATGTTTAGGGACCTTGCATTACTTACCCTGCTGGAAGAGCTGGGGGATGGGCTGCTTTGAGGGTAACAGATGTGCCCTCTGCTGCCGGCGGGCATGGCGGGCGCGTGCCGGCTCTGTCCCTCTGCTCCCAGCACCAGGTGCAGCCATTGTTCTGGCTGGTCTCTCTTCATCCGGCCTCGTCTGTTACTCTGCTCTTTCTAGCTCATTGTTTCTGTAGGAAATTAGCATTAAAAACCCATCTGAAACCCCCATGTCCCTCAACTGCAGGTGACTGTTATTGGCCCCAGCTGCCACCCTTGCGCTTGATTACTTCCATATGGGACTATGCAAAGAAGTAGTGGCCATTTATTGATTTCCACCACAACCTCAACCTCTATTACTCAAACTATAATACCCTGAAATCTATTAGACCCCCAATAGGCTGTATAGCTCAGTTGGCACTACAACTGTGATGAACGTTTTACAAGCAAAACTAATTATACCGTCTTTCTCCCCCTTCATCACATCCTCCCTAAATATTAAATGTAGAAAAACCAGAGTGTCATAAGTGGAACAGTAAATCTTTTAAATGTTTGGAAATGAATCTATTTCTCAGTAGTAGAGCTTTTAGACTTTGGATGGGCTTTTATGGAAAATTTTAGTCATTGCTTTAAATATTTTATGCCACACCCATAATATTCAAGCAAATCATGGCCAGTAGGCCCCCAGGGTGGGGGTGGGAGACACAAAAATTTTCATCACTTGCATTTTGGTTTATTAAATTTAATCAAGGTGGTCAGTATGTTAGGAGTGGGGCCTGATTTAAAAGGGTAATAATACATTTGGTAGGAAAAACTACATGAAATCAGTATTAGTTAAATCCTTTAGTTTTGCATTTTGTTGTTTACTGTCTGAGTTTATACGAATAGTTGTTCTAGTTTGCTTATTAGAATAAATACTGCAGTGAGAGGGCTGGTGTCCTAGAATTCTTTATTCTTTCATCAGTAAACAAATTTAAGTGTTCTGTTTTGGTTATTGTTCTAAACATGTAATGGAAGTGCCTACCTTAAGACCCTAAATAGAATTTTAAGGACAGTTGGAAGCTATTTTGACTCCTAATGAATTGAACTGTGACCTTGACAGTATCACTACCCCTGTTAGTAAAGAAGCATCCTGGTAGCCTTTAGGAGTTAATAGCCCAAGAAATCAAGGCGGAAGGTAACTGCCTTTTGACTGCTGAGTGTTTAGCTGTGCAACCCAGTTTTAAAGTAAAATCTTCAGTTTATAGCATTTCAAATTAAATTTAATAATTATTAATTTAAAGTAATAATTTCAGTGTTTCAAACTTACCTATGTAGAGTTTTTATCAAATAATTATGGAACAAAGGGTCATTTTTGTTGGGAAATAATTTTTTGTTCTTTCTTTTTTTCCCCTATTCTTTCTATTCTGTGGGGGTTTTTTGTTTTTGTTTTGAGTTTAAAAAGTCACTGAACTGGGCACTGTAGCACATACCCATAGTTTCAGCTACTTGGGGAGAGGCTGAGACAGGAGGATCACTTAAATCCAGGAGTTCCAGACCAGCCTAGGTAACATAGCCCCCCCCCCCCAAAAAAAGTACTCAAATTAAATTAAAGCTCCTATGAAGTGAAGCCTCCAGGTACAGCATTTATAACAGGTTAGGATTTATAGTACTTTTTTTTTTGAGAGAGAGTCTCGCTTTGTCACCCTAGGTAAAGTTCTGTAGCATCATACCTCAAAGCAACCTTAAAACTCCTGGGCTTGGCTCAGCGCCTGTGGCTCAAGTGGCTAAGGCGCCAGCCACATACACCTAAGGTGGCTGGTTTGAATCCAACCTGGGCCCGCCAAACAACAATGATGGCTGTAACCAAAAAACAGCCAGGCATTCTGACGGGCGCCTGTGGTTCCAGCTACTTGGGAGGTGGAGGCAAGAGACTCGCTTGAACCCAGGAGTTGGAGGTTGCTCTGAGCTGTGATGCCATGGCACTCTACCCAGGAGGACAGCTTGAGGCTCTTTCTCAAAAAAAAATAACTCCTGGGCTTAAGCCATCCTCTTCCCTCAGCCTCCTGAGTAGTTGGGACTACAGATGACCACACAATGCCTGACAATTTTTTTTTTTTAAGAGATAGGGTTTTACTCTTGCTCAGACTGGTCTTGTCAAGCAATCCACCTGCCTTGCCCCCCCCCCCACATGCTAGGATTACAGGTAAGAGCCAGTGTGCCGGCCAAGGATTTGTAGTGCTTGAAGAGTTTTTTGAGAGTTTTTAATCTGTGCCTTTATTTTAAGCAGTGATGAAATGGAAAAGTAGAGAAGTTGGGAAGGTATTAAGATGTGAAATGGGGTCTCTGACTCCCAATTAGGTGTGCTTTTATTTAAAATTTGAGCTAATACTCCTTGGGGGTGATTGTAAGCCCCATGTTGCTATAAATATCATCTTGAGGTGTGTGCATGTGTTGCTAGCCTTTCTTTTCTTAGAAGAATGAGAGTTTCTTTCTTTCTTTCTTTCTTTTTTTTTTTTTTGAGACAGAGCCTCAAGCTTCGCCCTGGGTAGAGTGGCATCATAGCTCTCAGCAACCTCCAGTCCCTGGGCTCAAGCGATTCTCCTGCCTCCACCTCCCAAGTAGCTGGGACTACAGGCGCCTGCCACAATGCCCGGCTATTTTTGGTTGCAGCCGTCATTGTTTGGCAGGCCCGGGCTGGATTTGAACCTGCCAGCTCAGGTGTATGTGGCTAGTGCCTTAGCTGGTTGAGCCACAGGTGCTGAGCCAGAATGAGGGTTTCCTTTAGTGGCCTGTCAAAAGTATGGATCTTCTTCCAGCACGAGACACAGGGAGTTTGCATTGCGGTCTAGTGTGAGACTAATTTTCTTTTCATCCCTTTTAAAAATTTTTAATGAGATAGGTTGTCCCATAACATTCCTGGGCTAATGCCAGGATGAAACTGACATTAGCTTTCCTCCCCCTTGAATGAAAACTGAATTTTCACAAGCAAACCATACTTCTGTTTCCCTAAGTAGAGAAGCACGACAGCTGAATATATATATGATTATTTGGGCCCTAGGCACCTCACTTGCGTCACCCCAGTCCTGGCCCTGGTCTTCATGTCTGAAGTAGGGGAGGATGACAATCTAGGTATATTTGACCTTCTAGAAATGTTTTTTTCCATCTTTATTTTGGAGAATGAATTAAAGTGTTTCCCTGCCTTCCCAGCCAGGGAACCATCTCTAACAATGAACTTTTTAATGTGTTTCTGGAGGAGAGATAGGAGAATTGGTGGTTTGTCTTGAGAATTTTTTTAGAGTCAACTTCAAACACTTTAATACAAATATGTAAGGTCCTTGGGCTTTTTTAGTTTGTTCATTTTGTGCACTTCATTTCATTTTCTCACATTTTGCATATACAGATCAATAAAGTACAGAGTGGCTGGGCGCGGTGGCTCACACCTGTAATCCTAGCACTCTGGGAGGCCGAGGCTGGTAGATTGTCTGAGCTCACAGGTTCGAGGTCAGCCTAAGCATCTCTAAAAATAGCTGGGCATTGTGGTGGGTGCCTGGTGCCCGTAGTCCCAGCTACTTGGGAGACTGAGGCAAGAGAATTACTTAAGTCCAAGAGTTTGAGGTCGTTGTGAACTATGACACCAAGGCACTCTACCAAGGGTGACAAAGTGAAACTCTGTCTCCAAAAATAAATAAATAAATCAAAAACAAAGTACAGAGGTCTTAGAATACTTCAAATTCAGCAACTTTCATTTTCTGCATATTACTAGCTAGGATTTTTTTTTCCATTTTGCAGTTTATACTCACTCCCAGCCAAAATAATAATTACTGTTATTTCTACAGCTGATATTAACTGAAGTTTACTGATATATTTATTGAATTATCTGGTTACAGTATATTTTTATCATAGTTTTCCTTCTAGGTTATATTATCTTAATATTGATAGTTCTTAGAAAAACTGGTAAACTCTTTGTTCGTCTGAAAATGTGTTTATTTCACTTTTACTTGAATGGTACTTAACTGAGGTTAGAGTGTAAAGGTTGACAGTTATTTTCCATCAGCGCTTGGGAATGGTGAATTCTGTTGTCAAGGAAGTTGTTTTATGGATTTGTTTGTGGCTCAGGACTTAATTTACTCCTTTATTTTAGAGACAGGGTCGCAGTGGCACTATTCTAGATTGTTGCAGCCTCAGCTCCTGAGTGGCAGAACCTACAACTGTGTTCCACCATGCCCAGCTAATTTTTTTTTTTTTTTTTAAAGAAAGTCTATTTTGCCTGGACCACAGTGTGTTGGCCTCAGCCCAGCTCACAGCAACCTCAGACAACTGGGTTCAAGCCATCCTCCTGCCTCAGCCTCCCAAATAGCTGAGACTATAGGCACCCAATACTGTGCCTGTGCCTGGCTTATTTTTTCTTTTCTTTTCTTTTCTTTTTTTTTTTTTTTTTTGAGACAGAGCCTCAATCTGTTGCCCTAGAGTGCTGTGGTATCATAGCTCACAGCAACCTCCAACTCCTGGGCTCAAGCGAGTCTCCTGCCTCAGCTTCCCAAGTAGCTGGGACCATAGGAACCTGCCACAACGCCCGGCTATTTTTTGGTTGCAGCCATCATTGTTGTTTGGCGGGCCCAGGCTGGATTCAAACCTGCCACCTTAAGTGTATGTGGCTGGCGCCTTAGCCACTTGAGCCACAGGCGCCGAGCCTGGCTTATTTTTTCTATTAGTAGAGAGGATGTTTTGCTTTTGCTCAGGCTGGTCTCTTAACTCCTGACCTCAAGAGATCCTAGCACCTCAACCTCCCAGAGTGCTAGGATTACGGGCGTGAGCCATCATGCCTAGCAGAGATATAGTTTATAAACAGCAAAATTTATCCTTTTGAGGTATGCAGTTCTATGAATTCACAAATACACAATCATCTAGCTACTACCATAGTCAACTTCTATTGCACCTATAAGTTTCCTTGTGTCTTTTTATAATCAGTCTCTTCTCCATCATAGCTCCTTGATAAACACTTATTCATATTTGTTCTCGGTGTTTAGTGTTGTACATTTCTATGTGGCCTCTGACTCCTTTCACTTGATGTAATACATCTGGGATTCATCCATGTTGCTGTGTTAAGCATTATTTTTGGCGGGGTGGTGGTGGATGTTGTTCCTTTTTTTTTTTTTGCAATTTTTTGGCCGGGGCTGGGTTTGAACCTGCCACCTCTGGCGTATGGGGCTGGTGCCCTACTCCTTGGAACCACAGGTGCTGCCCATATTCTTTTTTTATGGCAGAGTAGATTCTATTATGTAGTAGGTTGACCAAATGTCTTAGTTTCCCCTGGTTCTAAGAAACCCCTGAGCTTTGCTTTTTCATATACAGTTTAGAACAAAGTCTGTAGATTAGATAGTGGTATGGTATTAGTGTTAATTATTTTGATAATTATATAGTGGTCATAAGCAAATGTCTCAGTTCTTCGCAGTTAAGATTTAAAGGTAAGGGGACTCTAATGTCTCCAACTTACTCTTAAGTTATTTAGACAAAAAATCAGCAGATAGTCAGAAAAAAAGTAAGTGATAAGAAGAAAATGGGTCAATTAATTGGTGAATTTAGGTACATGGTATAAAGACAATTTTTTGAACTACTTTTGTAAATTTGTGATTATTTCAAAGTAAAGATGTATTTAAGTTGGGATAAAAGAAACAAGAGTATTGAGCAATAGATGCCAGTTAACCAAGAAAGAATGTACGATACCATGTGCTAAGTGGCCAGTTTAAGGCTGTTTGAGAAAGTAAACTTATCTGTGCTCTGAATGACAATAAAGAATTAGCCTAGTGGATATCAGAGGGAAGAACATTCCAGTGCCAAGACCCTATGATGGGAATGATATGTTCAAGGAATAGAAAAAGGGCCACTGCAGTTCTAATATGACAGTAGGGATAAAATTAGACAGGAGACAGCTTATGTAGAGCTTTGTCAAGCCAGGGTGAGGAATTTTGATTTTATTCTAAATGATGAGTAACCATTGAAGGGTAGTAATGTGATCTGATTACTTTTTCTTTTTTTTGGGACGGAGCCGGGTTTGAACCTGCCACCTCCAGTATATGGGGCCCGTGCCCTACTCCTCGAGCCATAGGCACTGCTCCGGATTTACATTTTTTAAAGATTATTCTTTCTGTGGTATAGAGAAAGAATTATATAAGTCATAGGTGAAAGCAGCAAGACCCGAAGGGAAAAAGATGGTAAATTTGGATTAGATTCATGACAGTGGATGATTAAAAAAAGAATGGATGGGCTCAGTGCCTGTAGCTCAGCAACTGGGATACCAACCACATACACTGGAGCTGGTGGGTTCGAACCCAGCCCGGCCTGACAAATAACAGTTACAACTACAACCAAAAAATAGCCGGGAGTTGTGGCAGGCTCCTGTCCCAGCTACTTGGGAGGCTGTGGCAAGAGAATCACTTAAGCCCAAGAGTTTGAGGTTGCTATGAACTGTGACACAATGGCATTCTACCTAGGGTGACAGCTTGAGACTCTTGTCTCAAAAAAAAAAAGAGAGAGAGAGAATAGATGAATTGGTATATTTTAGAGTTTTCTGAGCTTATTGATGGATTGAACATTGAAGGGGGCAGGGTACTTTAAGGCAATTATCAAATCTGTTCTCCTAGTTATTCATCCATTCATTTGCATACTTAGGTGCTCACTGTGTGTCAGGCGCTATTCTAGGTATTGAAGTTACATCAGTGAGTAAAGCAAAGCTCCTGCCCTCATGGAGATTAAATTCTCATGTCAGAGATGGGCAATACAGATGATTAATAAGTAATAATTATGTACTCTAAAGTGTATGTTTTATGTACATATATGAACATATAAGATGTTTTATATTCATAATGTTATTAAAAATGAAAACTGTTGAGGAGAAAAGGAATGGGTTTAACATTGATCCAGGTTAGGTTGAGGAGGGTAGCTAAGGAGGATGGCCACTGAAAGTTGATGATTTTGAGAATGCAAGGAGACGGAGCACTGAATGGTGGTGAGCACTGTACTCACCTTTTGAGTCCATGTTACAGTGAAGATTGAGGAAGATAGTTCCTTGTGGGGTATAATCCTGACTTTCCCTATAATGTTGCATTTATTTTCCTGAGGATCATCAGAAAATCACCCAATGAATGATCAATGAAATTAGAGTAAGGTTCAAAGGAGTACAGGTCTTGGTAAGGCAATGGAAAGGCACACGTGAAATATTTGTATATAATAGAGGACTAATTTATTAACAGAAATATAAACAATTTGCTGGCTCGGCCCCTATAGCTCAACCGGCTAAGGCGCCAGCCACGTACACCTAAGGTGGCGGGTTCGAATCCCCAGCCTGGACCCGACAAACAACAATGATGGCTGCAACCAAAAAAGAGCCAGGCGTTGTGGCGGGCGCCTGTGTTCCCAGCTACTTGGGAGGCGGAGGCAAGAGACTCGCTTGAGCCCAGGAGTTGGAAGTTGCTGTGAGTTGTAATGCCACGGCAGTCCACCCAGGGGGACAGCTTGAGGCTCTGTCTCAAAAAAAAAAAAACAAAACAATTGCTAACTCTTTTTGAGATAGAGTCTCACTATGTTGCCCGTGGTAGAGTGCTGTGGTGTCACACCTCATAGCAACCTCAAACTCTTGGGCTTAAATGATTCTCTTTTCTCACCCTCCCAACCCACTGGGACTACAGGTGCCCACCACAACACCTGGCTATTTTTTGTTGTGGTTGTCATTGTTGTTTAGTGGGCCAAGGCTAGGTTCAGACCCAACAGCCCTGGTGTATGTGGTTGGCGCCTTAGTCCCTTGAGCCACAGGTGCTGAGCTAAGTTGCTGACTCTTTTTTTTTTTTTTTTTTGGCCAGGGCTGGGTTTGAACCCACTACCTCCGGCATATGGGGCCTGTGCCCTACTCCTTTGAGCCACAGGCGGCGCCCTGCTAACTCTTTTTTTCTTTTTTTTTAAACATTCTGTATCCAAGGGTTTTGAGATGAATACAATGAAAATAGATTAGAAAGACAACTTTGGCTCAGTGCCTGTGGCTCAAGTGGCTAAGGTGCCAGCCACATACACCTAAGGTGGCGGGTTTGAATCCAGCCCGGGCCCACTAAAACAACGATGGCTGCAACCAAAAAATAGCTGGGCGTTGTGGCGGGCGCCTGTGGTCCCAGCTACTTGGGAGGCTGAGGCAGGAGACTCGCTTGAGCCCAGGAGTTGGAGGTTGCTGTGAACTGTGATGTCACGACACCATGCTACCCAGGGGGACAGCTTGAGGTTCTGTCTCAAAAAAGAAAAAAAAAAAAAAAAAAAAGAAAGACAACCTTAAATGCCGGGCTTGGTGCTCAGGCCTGTAATTCTAGCACTGTGGGAGGCCAAGGTGGGTAGATTGCCTGAGCTCAAACCTGAGCAAGAGTGAGGACTCCTTCTTCCCCTCTGTAAAAATAGCTGGGTGTTGTGGCAGGTGCCTGTAGTCGCAGGTACTTGGGAGGGTGAGGCAAGAGAATTGCTTAAGCCCAAGGGTTTGAGGTTGCTGTGAGCTTTGGCACTCTACCAAGGGCGACAAAGTAAGACTCTGTCTCAATTAAAAAAATAAAAGAAGGAAGGATGGAAGGAAGGCCTTAAACCAGCTGAAGATCAAGGAATTTGATAAATGGAATGAAGTCATTGCTGCTTAGGCTTGCACTACTAACCTGTTTCCTGCCATCTCCACACCCCAATCATCTGGTTAGGGAACGATACCCAGGTCAGTTCTTCACATATGAATGAACATTACCTTGGAGAGAAGAGGTCCGGTAAAGTATGAGACAGAAAGTAACAGACTGGAGAAGTAACTGATGTCTAGGTTATGGAGTGCCTTCTCTGCCGTGTTTAGGAATATGGAATTTATTCTGCAGGCAGGAGAGTTAAAACTCTTTTTTTTTTTTTTTTTGAGACAGAGCCTCAAGCTGTCCCCCTGGGTAGAGTGCTGTGGCATTACAGCTCACAGCAACCTCCAACTCCTGGGCTCAAGCGAGTCTCTTGCCTCCGCCTCCCAAGTAGCTGGGACC
>CAUYTI010104873.1:0-13129 GCA_963575145.1 Galago senegalensis
GCCTATAGTCCCAGCTACT
The DNA here is from genome assembly GCA_963575145.1 of Galago senegalensis. NCBI lineage: Eukaryota > Metazoa > Chordata > Mammalia > Primates > Galagidae > Galago > Galago senegalensis. The sequence continues at coordinate 20 of CAUYTI010104873.1, forward strand.
TGGGAGGTGGAGGCAAGAGACTCGCTTGAGCCCAGGAGTTGGAGGTTGCTGTGAGCTGTAATGCCATGGCACTCTACCCAGGGGGACAGCTTGAGGCTCTGTCTCAAAAAAAAAAAAAAAAAGAAATTTATTCTTTAAATGTTTACCAACACAATCACTATGAAATGAGAACATGGAGAACATGGAGTAAAGTTTAAAGACTTGCAATTCTTGAAATTCACATAGTGGTAGAATGAGGACTAGAATCCAGATCTTCTGACTCTCAATCCAATACTTTTTTCATTACACCAGAAAACAGTTTTCTCAAAATGTATTTCAGTAAAGCCACCTGCTTTTATGTTACATTTCTGGCTATTCCTGTGCAATGATTGCAGGCTAGGAAAATTTTAAACATACTTCTTAAGTGTAGGAAAAGACAGGTATTGATTTTCTTTCCATTTTTCTCAAGCCAAGTTTCTTTCAAAATTAAAATTTTGACAGCCTATTTAGGAAAAGTGTCTAACCCTGAACTTTGTATGTCCCCAAACAATAATGGATTCTTTTCTTCTTCTTTTTTTTTTTTTTGAGACAGAATCTTACTATGTTGCCCTTGGTAGAGTGCTGTGGTATATCATAGCTCCTAGCAACCTCAAAGTTTGGGCTTAAGCTATTCTCTTGCCTCAAGTCCCAAATAGCTGGGACTATAGGTGCCTGCCACAATGCCCGGCTATTTTTTGTTATAACTGTCATTGTTTAGCAGGCCCAGGCCAGGTTCAAACTCACTAGCCCTGGTGTATGTGGCTGGTGCCCTAACCCCTGAGCTATAGGTGCCAAGCCAGATTCTTATATATATCTAGCCCAGTGAAGCTGTATTGAGCCCATTCTGAAATGCTAGTTTTCTGATTACAAAATCCTTTATGACATAGTAGAGCTGGCTTAAAATTATTCCTTTTTTCATGTTTAATTCCTTTACACACGTCTGTGTTCTTATAATAAAAATCACACTTAGGAGTAAAAGTATTTTAAAACAATAATTTGGAGAAAGTAGTTTTATTTCTAGATGACTGGTGTTATGTGATAGCATTAAGTGGGACCAGAGAACTCATTTCTTTCATAACTTTCATTGTAGGTTATTAGGAAATTTTAGTGAAGGATTTTGTTATGATTTTCTTGGTAATACAGGAAACATGCATTGTATAGATGATACATTGTGACAGTTTTTGTTACTGAATATTAGTTTTTATGAAAGTAATATATTGTTTGTATGTCCAGAAAATGCTCCAAAAAGGCATGGGTTAATTCCTAAAAAATTTAAGGCTATGCCACCTCTAGCTCATAAGAAAGTCCCCCCTGAGATTTACCTATCCAGTACTATTTGTTGTAGAAAGAATTGCCTGTAAGTATCAAAAACTCGTGAAATGGCAGGCAGGGTCCTTCATGGCAGTGCGCAGGAGCCCCGTGTTTGTTGAGAAGGTGCTGCAGAAACTATTTCCTAGCATTTCATGAAAAAGGGAAGAAAAGAGGGAGCTCAAGGCACCAACTGTCAGCAGTCCACCCAGAACGTGATCTGTGACAGTATGAGAGCTGAGCATGTCCAGCCCCGACAGACGGTGACACTAAGGTCCAGTCTGAGAGGCGGCTCTAAACGAATCTGCCTCCAGGGTATGCTTTGTGTGCCAGAGCACACCACAGCCAGCAATCCTGTGAACGTTTCCGGCAGTGAGAGCTCAGAAGATCAGGAACTTCATGATCAGCCAAAGAGAAGAAGAATTAGAAAGTGTAAATTAAAGAATCCCAAGAGTACTTATGTGGAACAAGCACAGTTAGAGAAACAGCAGTGTCTTTTACGAGAAAAATTATGGCCACAGCACACAGATGGCCCCACAATAAGTAAAAATAAAAAAAGGAAAGTGAAAAAGGAACAGCAGATTAAAAGGAAGAAAGCAGCCGGCTTAGCGGCGAAGGCGTCAGTTTTATGTACCAGCCGGAGCAGAGCAGGAGATGTGGAAGGACAGGTCGCCCCAGAGGCCCAGGACTTTCCCACCATGGATGCCAGGGAGCCGGACTCCACTGGGGCCAGCAAGGAGGACGCCACAGACGCCAGTGAGGAAGATGTCAGAATTACCTGTGAAAAGACAGTATCCTAAATTTTTGTAAGTCCACATAGAAATTTATTTTTATGATAGTATCTCCAAAGATCCAGATTCAGCTGTCTGTATGGAAACCACCTGGAGTTCCGCTGTCTGCCTCCCTCCTTTGGATGTGTTCATTCTTGATCACATGAAAACGCTGCTACTTTTGCAAGACATTGAAAGATTGAGGAGCGCCCTGGAAGTATTCCCAGAACATTGCATGATGCCTCCTGACCATGCCAGAGTAATCTCAGCCTACTTTTAATTGCTGGATCACAAATATCCTTTGTGAGAGCAACAGTGAACAGAATCAGAATATCTCTTTAAGAAGACCTAATATTTAGGCTCGACGCCTGTGGCTCAAGCGGCTAAGATGCCAGCCACATACACCTAAGGTGGCGGGTTTGAATCCCCAGCCCGGACCCGCCAAACAACAATGATGGCTGCAACCAAAAAATGGCCGGGCATTGTGGTGGGCGCCTGTAGTCCCAGCTACTTGAGAGGCTGAGGCAGGAGACTCGCTTGAGCCCATGAGTTGGAGGTTGCTGTGAGCTGTGATGCCATGGCACTCTACCCAGGGGGATAGCTTGAGGCTCCGTCTGAAAAAAAAAAAAAAAGACCTAATATTTAACAAGAAAATGTGAAAGACACATATGAATTAGACTGAGAGTTAATCCTTATTACAAAAAAGATTAAATTCCCAATATTTTCTTCATGATACATATCCTATGAACTTTGAAGACATTTCTTCTATGTTTGTACGTAATTGTCAGATGTCATCTATATTTTTATAAAATTGTAAATCCTTAAAGAAAAAAAAGAAAACCCTAGTGAAATGCTGGTAGTATGACATAAACTTCTCATTGTTCCTCACTGAGATAGGTTTGTTTATCTGTGTTATTGACAAATTATTTAATTTTCTTGAAGAATTAGCATAATTTCATATAATGCAGAAGCATCTTAGTTAGCAAGTAAAAGTAAACTTATGTACCTGAAAATCTAAATGGATATCTAATAAATTGATTGGATAATTTAAAAAAAAGAAGAAATACCTTACATACATTAAAAACCTTAAAACATCACGAAATCATATTCATACTAACTTTAGGATATTTTATAGTTCCTGTGATTTTTGTTCCCATTTATAGGCCAAAAGATTATTAACATTGAAATTTACAAGTTAGCCTGACAAAGATTAGCAAAAGATACTACAAACTGTTAGGTAAAAGATTATTGGGGAAATAGGCTTGTAACCACAGTGATAATTTATCATGCCACAGATTACCTGCTAATTGCAGTGGGGAAAATATACCTTACCTTAACCTTCTTGACTAAGTGATCCAATTAGCATCTTAAATGATGGGACCGGGCAGGATATGTCCCCTGACAGAAGGTATATGAAATATGCAGAATTAGTATTCAAAATGTTTAATTTGAAACTAATCAATCCTTTAAACCTAGTTTACAGTTAACAGCTAGTATAGGGGAATATAGGACCAAGCTAAATGGTCACAAGAGGGAAAAATCTGGCAAATGCAGAAAGTAAGTCATTTTATGAAACAACTCTCTTGACCTCTTCAGAAAAATCAGTGTTATTTTCAAAGAGGGGAAGGAAGTGAAGCTGATGTAGCTAGAAGAGATCAAAGACTTAACAGTCAAATGCAATGAATAAACTTTGATGGGATGCTAGTTTGGTGAGAATGGGTATACAAAACCATAGAAGACAGTTTAGTATCAACAGGGTGACTTAAATGTGGGTAGAATAAAGAATTACCACTAAAGAATTACCACACCAAAGAAAATAAACAATAGTGATATTTTGGCTGTATATAAAAATGTCCTTATCTTTAGGTGATACATGCTGACATTTAGGGGTAAATGTCATGATGTCTACAGCTTAGTGTCAAATGATTTGGCTAAAAATAATGTACAGACATATCTTTTTTTATTGCACTTCATTATACTTCACGGTATTTTGAAAACAAATCTGGAAAAGTCTTTATCCTTTATTTTTGAAAGGTATATTTCCAGGGTCTAGATTTCTAGGTTGATAACTTTTTTTCTTTCAATATAGGTACACTTTGTTTTTATTTAACTTATTTCCCTTTTTTTTTTGCAGATATTATGTTTTTTACAAGTTAAAGGATTATAGAAGCTCTGCCCAAATAAATCTATTGGTGCCATTTTTCTAACAACATGTACTTTGTGTCTCTGTATTGCCTTCTGGTAATTCTTGGAATATTTTAAACTTTTTCATTATTATGTCTGTTATGGTGATCTGTGACCAGTAATCTTTGATGTTACTATTGGAATTGTTTGGGGGCATCATGAACCACACCCATTTAAGATGGAAAACTTAATAAATAAATGTTATGTGTATTTTGACTATGTCACCATCCAGCTCTCCCTCTTCTCCAGTCTCCTGACTCTCTGAGACACAGTAATATTGAAATTAATGGCCCTATCATGGCCTCTAGAGAAGCATTAAAGTGAAAAGAAGAATCACACAACTCTCACTTTAAGTCAAAGCTAGAAATAGTGACTAAGTTTAGTCATGTTGAATGATAAGAGACCAAAAATCTGCCTTGTTGATATGGAATAAGTTCTAATGGTTCAGATAGAGTATCACACCGAGCACAATATTCCCTTAAGCCAAAACCTAATTCAGAAAAAGGCCCTAATTCTCTTCAGTTCCATAAAGACTAAGAGAGTTGAAGCTGCAGAAAAAAAGTTTGAAGCTTACCAGAGGCTGATTCATGAGGTTTAAGGGGAAGAACCATCTCTAGAACATGCACGTGCAAGGCAAAGCCCTAAGTTATCCAGAAGATCTAGCTAAAATAAGTGATGAAGGTGGCTACACTAAATAAAAGATTTTCAATGGAAAAGGAACAGCCTTGTATGGGAAGAAAATGGCATTTTGACATTTATATCAGGAAATGAGAAGTGAGTCCCTGGCTTAAAGCTTCACAGGACAGGCTGACTCTCTTGTTAGGGATTCAGTGCCTTTGGTGACTTTAAGTTGAAGCCAACACTCACTCACCATTCCAAAACCCTAGGGCCCTTATGAATTATGCCAAATCTATTGTGCCTGTATTCAGAAATGAAACAAAAAATGTGCTCAGTAACAACACATCTGTTTATAGCATGGCTTACTTACTATTTTAAGCATAGTTAATACTTAAATAGTTAATGCTTTTGAGACCTCCTGCTACTGCTCATTGGCAGTGCATATGGTCAGATGGAGATATACAAGGGTAGTATTATTTTTGTGTTCACTGACACACCCCATGAATCCAGGAGTCATTTTGACTTTCAGTTCTTCCTATTAAAGAAATACATTTTGTACAATTAAAGCTGCCATAGACAGTTGATTCTTCTGATGGATCTGGGCAAAGCAAATTGAAACCCTTTTGGGAAGGGTTCACCACTGTAGATGCCATTAAGAACACTTGTGATTTATGGGAGTAGATCAAAATATCAACATTTCAACTTGAGTTTGGAAGAAGCTGATTCCAACTCTCATGGATGACTTTGAGGGGTTCAAGACTTCAGTGAGGAAGGTGACTACAGACATGGTGGAAAGAGCAAGAAACTAGTATTATGGCGCGGCGCCTGTGGCTCAAGTGGCTAAGGCACCAGCCACATACACCTAAGGTGGCGAGTTCGAATCCAGCCCGGGCCCGCCAAACAACATTGATGGCTGCAACCAAAAAATGGCCAGGCGTTGTGGTGGCCACCTGTGGTCCCAGCTACTTGGGAGGCTGAGGCAGGAGACTCTCTTGAACCCAGGAGTTGGAGGTTGCTGTGAGCTGTGATGCCACAGCACTCTACCCAGTGGGAAAACTTGAGGCTCTACCTCAAAAAAAAAAAATACAATTAGGAGTGGAGTCTGAAGGTGTGACTGAATTGCTGCAATCTCATGACAAAACTTTAATGGATGAGGAGTTGTTCATTGGCAAAGAAAGCTGTTTCTTGAGATGGAATATACTTGTGGTTAAGACACTGCGAACACTGTTGAATGGGTAACAGATGGTTTGGGATATTGCATGAACTTAGTGGACAACAAGCAAACAGGGTTTGAGAGGATTGAATCCAATTTTGAAAGAAGTTCTACCATAGGTAAAATGCTATCAAAACAGCATCGCCTGTTATGAAGAAACCTTTTGTGAAAGGGTCAGTCGATGTGGCAAACATACATGTCTGTTGTCTTATTTTAAGAAATTTCCACAGCCACCCCGGCACTGTGATCTTCATAGAGGCAAGACCCTTCACCAGTGAAACGTTTACAACTCCGTATAGGCTTAGATGATCATTAGCATTTTTTAACACTGAGGTGTTTTTAAAATTAAGGTTTATACATTGTTTTTCTAAACGTAATGTTACCCACACTTATGAGACCTCAGTGTCGTATAAATATAACTTTATATGTTCTGGGAAACCCAAAATTATGACTTGCTTTATTGTGATTTTGTTTTATTGTGTCTGTCTCTAAGTGAACCTGCAGTATCTCTGAGTCATGCATATACTTACAAGATGTTCTTCTGCTGTCTTCTGGGGTGCGTTGTTCCTGGTGAGAAAAGTCTGCTGCTGTCTTGTGTACATAATGTGTGTTTTTTGAGCATTTTGATTGTGAATGTATATTGAGAAGTAAAGTGTTTTTGTTTCTTGTGCTTTGGGTTTATTTGTTAAGAGATTTGGATTTGTATGTTTATGGTTTCCATCAAATTTGTAACAGTTAAGGGTTAAGGCATTTCTTTTCTTTTCTTTTTTTTTTTTTTGAGACAGAGCCTCAAGCTTTCCCCCTGGGTAGAGCCCAGCTCACAGCAACCTCTAACTCCTGGGCTCAAGTGAGTCTCCTGCCTCTGCCTCCCAAGTAGCTGGGACCACAGGTGCCCGCCACAATGCCTGGCTATTTTTTGGTTGCAGCTGTCATTGTTGTTTGGTGGGCCTGGGCTGGATTCAAACCCTCCACCTTAGGTGTATGTGGCTGGCGCCTTAGCCACTTGAGCCACAGGCGCTGAGCCCAGGCATTTCTTGAAGTGCATTTTCTTTCTGTCTTCTCTTTCATTTAGGGACTTGAATTACATGTGTCTTAGGCTGCTTCAGTTTGTCTTAGCTTTCATGTCTGCTGTGTTCACTTTTTCAGCTGTTCTATGTTTTATTTTTATCATTTTTATTATTATATATTTACTAATCTTTTCCCCCCTCAATGTTTGATTTATAGTTGTGAATCTTATCCAAAGTATTTTTCATGTTGGCCTTTGTATTTTTTATTTGTAAAGATTTCATTCGAAAGATATCTTCCATGCCTGTCCTTAGCATCGTTCCTCTATCTCCTTGACCACGTGGAAGATAGCTATGACAACTGTACTACTTGTATCATTTGTGTCATTTCTGAATCTGCCGTGAATTAGTTGATTGCTCACATTTTCCTGCTTCTCTTCTTGGTACTTTTTGACTCAGTACTGTATATTACGGATTTTGCCTTCTTGAGCACTAGATTTTTTTTTTTTATATTCCTGTAAATATTCTTTGTTCTGGGAGGCATTTAAGTTACTTGAAAGTGTCTTGCTTTTAAGGTATGTTAGGTGGAAGGAGAGCAGCATTTATTTTTAATTTTTTTTCTTTTTTTTGCACAGTGGCGTTTAATCTAGTGCAATTTTTTTTTTGGCTGTTGATCCTAAACCCCTCTGAGTGCCTTACTCAACATCCTGTGAATTGTGAGGTTTTCCATTCTGAAAGTCCAGCAGTCTTATGAAGAAAGCGTTACGTGTAAAAGAGACAAAATCAGGGAGTGATTACCCATAGCCTCATCTTCTCAGTGTCTTTGTATCAGGCATATCTGCTGTGTGTAATAGATACAAGGGATTTAATTTTTTCCTATTATTAGCCGGGAAACTCAAGGAAGTCATCATGTACTCTAGCTTACTGCTTTGCGGTCTTTAGCATGTGGCCAGGGATAGAAATGTCTCACAAATATTTTTATTAATATGGAGTTTGAAGGTGAGCTCTGTCTGAATTAGACATACAGATTTGGGGGTTATCAGTTGGCTTATAGGTGATAATGGTTGTAATCATAGAAAACAATGATAGTCCTCCCAAGAGAGTCAGCAGAATGAAAAAAAGCCATAATGTGAGGTTGGAACTTCAAATGACGGTAGTGTTTGATAGCCAGTAGACGAAGGAGAGACTCCTAAGCAGCCAGGGCGAGAGAGAGAAGTGGACTGGGCAGTGTGGAGTCCTGAGAGTCAGCTGCAGTGAATAGTTATGGTTTTGGTTGCTATCATTTAAACCACCTTTTTGGGGGGTTGGAGGGAATCGTTCATTGTGTTGGTCTTTGTAGAAGTAGCAGTGTCCTTTAGTATAATGACTAGAACAAAAAAAAAGTTAAAGTAACCTTTGACAGTCTTATGGTTAAGAGCTTTAATTCACAGATACGATTTAGCTTTGTCTTTTCAGTGTAGTGTTTTCCTTTTAATTTTTTGTACACTTAATTTTATAATTCTTTTGTGTTTTTTCCCATTTTACCTTCAGAATATTGGTAAATGTATTAAAACTGTCCTATATAAATACAACCTGGAGCCAATGTCCATTACTAACTGTTATAGTTTGGAGAATTTCTATTGCTTTTCCTGAAAGTAATGCTAATGATTTACTAAGTTGGAAAAATTTAAGTTTTCAAAGTACAGTACTTTATTTCTGAGATCAGTCATTTTTTCCTGAAACATTTAAAGTTAAAAACTGAAAAATTTTGTTTATAATTTAAATTTGTAGAAAAAATGTATTAAAAGCTCTTCAACAGTTTGGCACCTGTGGCTCAAATGGCTAAGGCACCAGCCACATACACCTGAGGTAGTGGGTTTGAATCCAGCCCTGGCTGGCCAAACAACAATGACGGCTGCAACCAAAAAATAGCTGGGCATTGTGGCGAGTGCCTGTGGTCCCACCTACTTGGGAGGCTGAGGCAGGACAGTCTCTTGAGTCCAGGAGTTGGAGGTTGCTCTGAGCTGTGATGGCATAGCACTCTACCCAGGGGGACAGCTTGAAGCTCTGTCTCAAAAAGAAAAAAACTCTTCAATGTAACTTTTCTGTATGTATATGTGTGTACTTTTGTCAATTGTTTTCCATCATTTGTGGGTAAAATAATTAATTGCCACATATGTAGGTATATGTGTGCCATGCTTTAAATTCACTGCTGGTACCTTCTTAGTTACTGTCAGTATTACACTTTACCGAGAGCATATATATTTTGGTTCTCTGCTTTCATTTTCTTAAAACTTGAGCCTACACCCACTCCCAACCAACACATACACATAATAAATACACACATACATACACACATGTGTAAGGGGAAGTCTTTGGAACTAAAACACTTAATTCCCTTTTCCCTTAGGGAAAGAATTAAGAGAGATAATTTCCTGTGCTAGCAGCTTTCCCAAAAGGTGAACTACTGGAGTGACATATGGTATTATGGAAAGTAAACTGCAGCAAGAAATAAGAAATGGGTATTTAATCTTAGCTTTGCCTAGCTTTATGACCTTAAGTAAGTCATATTATCTTATTGCTCATTTATAAAATAGTGTGCTTAGATTAGATGTTTGTTTCTTAGCTATTTAAAATTTAGTCCTATACTTGTCTTGAGTAAAAAGTCCTGAAAACTAAGGTAACATCATGGATGCCCTTGGAAATGGTACTGATTAGGTGTTGAAAGGAGCATTTTCATGTTTTATATTCTATCCCATGTGTTAATATGTTTTAAATTTTTCCTTTGATAATTCTTTAATGTTACTTGGCACTTCAAACTAATATTACAGCTAGAAAGAAATTTAAGCTGTTAGAATATTGAATTTGTTTTTTCAAACTATACATGTGTCATCCTGTAGTAGAGTGTTGCTGGAATAGGCAGTCAGGGGTTGCAGAATGGCCGTGTGAAAGGAGCACATGCATAGTGTTTATGTAAAATTTTGAAGTAGTTGCTAATATTTGAAAATGGGGAGATCTCACAATTGAATTTGGATTCAGAGCTTTTTGAAAAATCAGCATATCTCAAAATACTGAATGTGAACTCCTGGAGCTGAGGCCTTTGCTCCTCTTGGTGGGCAAATGATGTTATTCATAGAACCTGCCACTTCTGTTTTGTTTCCTTCCTTTTTCTCTCCCTTCCCTCCTCCTCTTTGGAGATATTATTCATATTACCATGAAATTCACCTTTTTAAAAATTACAATTCAGTAATTTTTAGTTTATTCACAAAATTGGGCAACCATCAGCCTTCCTCATCTAATTCTAGTACCTTTAGTTAGTCCCCAGAGATACTTTGTACCTCTTCATAGTTATTCACTATTTACCATACCCAGCCCTAAGAAACCTTTAACCTGCTTTCAGTCTCTGTAGACCTGTCTGTTCTAGACATTTCACATAAGTGGAGTCATACAACATGTAACATTTCTTGTCTGGCTTATCCCACCTAGCATGTCTTCAAGGTTTATCCATGTTAGAGGATGTATCATGATTTCATTCTTTTTAGTGACTGGATAATATTCCATTGTATGGATACATGACATGTTTATTCATCAGATGATAGACATTTGGGTTTCTACTCTTTGGCTTTTTTTTTTTTTTTTTGAGAGATGAGGAAGCTGCAGAAAAAAAGTTTGAAGCTTAGCAGAGGCTGATTCATGAGGTTTAAGGGGGAGAAACCATCTCTAGAACATAAAAGTGCAAGGCAAAGCCCCAAGTTATCCAGATCTAGCGAAAGTAAGTGATGAAGGTGGCTACACTAAACAAATGATTTTCAATGGAAGGGAAATATCCTTGTATGGGAAGAAAGTGGCGTTTTGACATTTTTATTTAGAAATGAGAAGTGAGTCCCTGACTTCTTAGAAACTTCTGTTTCATGTGGGTGATGTAATTTGGTTTACATTTGTTTATAGTATTTCCTTATTGTTTATTATTTCCATAAGATTGGTAGTAATGCTTCCTTTTTCATTTTTTGAGTTTAGTTATTTTTCTTTTTGGTTAGTCTAGCTAAAAGTTTGTCAGTTTCATTGATCTTTTCACAAGACTAGTTTTATTGATAACTGTTTTAGTTTCATTGTTTTCTAAAAATTTTCCATGGTATTTCTACTTTCTAGTTTATTTCCCCTCTACTCCCTATTGTTTCTTTGTTTGGGTTTATTTTTTTCCCTTTTTTAAATTAAATCATAACTGTATAATTAATGCATTTATGGGGTACAATGTGCTGATTTTATATACAATTTGGGATGCTTACATTAAACTGGTTAACATAGCCTTCACCTCACTTAATTATTACGTTAAGACATTTATACTTTACACTTAATAATTTGACATGTACCCTTGCAATATGCACCATAGATGTGGTGTCACTGTTTACCCTCCCTCCATCTAACCTCCTCCCTCCCTCCCTTCCCTCCCCCCTTCTCTTCTCTCTCTTTTTTTTTTTTAGAGACAGTCTCATTTTGTTGCCCTTAGTAGAGTGCTCTGGTGTCACAGCTCACAGCAACCTCCAACTCCTGGGCTTAGGCAATTCTCTTGCCTCAGCCTCCCAAGTAGCTGGGTCTACCGGCACCCACTACAATACCCGGCTACTTTTTTTATGTTGTTGTTGCAGTTTGGCTGGGGCCAGGTTTGAACCCGCCACCCACTGAGCCACAGGTGCCTCCCCCTCTTCCCTCTTTCATCCTGGGCTATGGTTGTGTTTTGTCTTTCATATAAAAGTGTGAGTGATTGTAAATTGGTTTCATAGTAGGGCTGAGTATACTGGATACTTTTTCCTCCATTCTTGAGATACTTTAGTAAGAAGAATATGTTCCAGTAAGAATATTGGAATTCTTATTCCAGTAAGTATTCCAATAGTATTCCAATACTGGAATTCTTATTCCAGTAAGAAGAATATTATCCATGTAAACATAAAAGGGGCAAAGGCTCAATCTTTTTTTAAGGCTGCATAATTTTCCATGGTGTACATATACCATAATTTATTAATCTATTTATGGGTTGATGGTCACTTGGGTATCTTCCATGAACTTGGCAATTATGAATTGGGCTGCAGTAAACATTCTGGTGCAAATATCTTTGTTGTAAAGTGATTTTTGGTCTTCTGGACATATACCTAGTAGAGGAATTGCAGGATCAAATGGCAGGTCTACTTTTAGATCTCTAATTGTTCTCCAAACTTCTTTCCAAAAGGAACATATTAGCTTGCATTCTCACCAGCAGTGCAGAAGTGTTCCCTTTTCTCCACATCCATGCCAACATCTGTAATTTTGGGATTTTGTTATGTGGGCTACTCTTATTGGAGTTAGATGATATTTCAAAGTGGTTTTGATTTGCATTTCTCTGATGATTAAAGATGATGAGCATTTTTTCATGTATCTGTAGGCCATGCGTCTGTCTTCTTCAGAGAAGCTTCTGTTCAAGTCCCTTGCCCACAATGAAATGGGATTACTTGTTCTTTTCTTGTTAATAAGTTTAAGTTCTCTGTGGATTCTGGTTATCAAACCTTTATCAAAAACATAACCTGCAAATATCTTTTCCCATTCTGAGGGCTGTCTGCTTGCTTTACTTACTGTATTCTTGGTTGTGCAGAAGCTTTTTGGTTTGATCAGATCCCAGTAATGTATTTTTGGTGTTGCTTCGATTGCCCAAGGGGTCTTCCTCATAAAGTATTCTCCTAGGCCCATTTCTTCAAGTGTTTCCCCTGCACTATCTCCAAGTATCTTTATAGTTTCATGTCTTAAGTTTAAATCTTTTATCCATTGAGAGTCAGTTTTTGTTAATGGTGAAAGGTGTGGGTCCAGTTTCAGTCTTTTACAGGTCACCAGCCAGTTCACCTAGCACCATTTTTTTTTTTTTTTTGAGACAGAGCCTCAAGCTGTCCCCCTGGGTAGAGTGCCATGGCATTACAGCTCACAGCAACCTCCAACTCCTGGGCTCAAGCGAGTCTCTTGCCTCTGCCTCCCAAGTAGCTGGGACCACAGG
>CAUYTI010104874.1:0-17543 GCA_963575145.1 Galago senegalensis
ACAGGCGCCCGCCACAACGCCCGGCTATTTTTTGGTTGCAGCCGTCATTGTTGTTTGGCGGGCCCGGGCTGGGGATTTGAACCCGCCACCTTAGGTGTACGTGGCTGGCGCCTTAGCCGGTTGAGCTATAGGCGCTGAGCCTAATTATTGGTTTCTAATTAAGAACAGGGGGAATGTAGCCAGACAGAGAATTGATGATAAAATTTAAAATTTTAATTCTGTTTTAGAGGGGACACCAGTTCCACAGATTATGTCCAGGACAGGTAGTTTACTTATATAGAAAAGTGGGAGGAAAAGAAAGGAAAAAGAGAGAAAAAAGGAAAAAGAGAAATAACCAGCCCTGTGACTTCACAAGTGCCTATAGTCCTGCTACTCAGGTGGCTGGGGCAGGAAGATGGCTTGAGCCCAAGAATTTGAGGTTACAGTGAGCTATGATCTTGCTGCTGCATTCCAGCCTGGTTGACAAGGCAAAACTCCATCTCAAACAGCAGCAATAACAGCAATGCCCCACAAAACAGCAATGACAACCTCATGTGAAAACCCAAACAAAATCTACAATAGTGAAATAATCTAAAATGACTAGTTCTAAGGAAAGCTATGTGGCGTGCAAACAAATAGGTAAGTGGGAAAGTGGGATTCCTGCACGTAAGGGGGGCGTGCAAAAAGAGGTCAATCTGGGAAACCTCTGATGGGCCTGCACGCTGCATTTAACTGCCAATGATATTAAGTCATTTAGTATAAGTATGTTCAAAATGTAGCAAAAGTATGATAGAGTCAGCCAATATGTAATAGCAATAAATAAAACTATTAAAAATAAATAAAGGGAATTTTAGAATTGAAAACCGAAATAGATACTATGAAAAAAACTCACCCAATAAGAACAACAGTAGATTCGTGAGGGAAGAAAGAAATCAATAAACTTGAAGACAGATAATTAGAAATACGAAAAAGATAAAAAAGATTAAAAGAAATTGTGCCTAAGAGATATGTGAGCGCATGGAATTACATGGGAGCCTAAGTGCTGTATTTTATCTCAACTTAATCATCATTAATCTGAAGTAGATTATGATAAATGAAGACGCAGAATGAGACCACTTAAAAAATCACTGAAAATACACTGGAAAAGTCCTCAGAGGAAAGGAAAGGGTAAACTTAGACACATTTACTTCACATAGAAGAAACAGGAAAGGGGAAACAATAACAGACCGAAAATAAATTAAAAAATGACAAAAGAAAAGCTCACCATGACTTCTAACACTAAATATTCATCATACGCAATTACCAGCATTACTAAATGCCACGTGATTGGACCAAACACTTCTGCCATAAGGGAGAACCTGGCAGAAAGACTAAAACACGCTTTCCAAATACGGCATGTGCTTTCTAGAGAAGCATCTATAGGAATCTGTAAGATTCACAGATGTTAACAGGCTGAAAGAGAAAGGCTAGAAGATAAAATGGGGGGAAATGCCATCAGGAGAGCCGGAAGGGATACATCAATCTCAGATAATAGGAACTGGACAACAAAAATTACTACTAGAAACAAAGGTGGAACGTTATAAAGATACATCAGAAGTACAGAACAATTATAGATGCACGTGCAATTACCAGCAACCCCTTAAAAAGCAGGCTAAAAAACCAGCACAACTGAAAGGAGAAATCCTACAAATTAACAGCAGTATTTGAAAATGTCAGTACCCCACTATCAATAATAATAGGAATGATACAGAGAGACCCTCAGGAGGGGTGTGGGGCACTTGTGCGGCACTGTCAACTGACTCGACCTGACTGGTATCTGGAGAAAACACTGCTCAGTAAGAGCAGAATCCTTATCCTTTTCATGCACAAAGGCTCCATGTCCAGGAAGCAACATCTACTTGGCAATAAAACGCATCTCCATAAAATTGAAAGCATTGAAATTATTAAAAATATGTTCTCTAATCCCAAAGGAAATAAATTACAAAGAAGAATTTGAGGAATATAACCAAGTTTGTAACTACTAAGGAACACTATTCTAAATCACACGTGTGATACAACAAGATATAAAGGGGAAAATGAACAGCCTTTTGAACTAAGTGAAAATTAAAAGGCAACATATCAACATTTATGTAATGTAGCTACAGGAATTCTTAGAGAAAAATCTTTAGATTTATACTGTAATAAGGAGGAAAGAGATCTTAAATAGTTTAATGTTTTACTTTAAGAAACTAGAACAAGAATAGCCAATTAAATCTAAAGAAAATGGGACAAAGGGAAGAGGCGTCTGTAGCTCAAGGTGTAGGGCAATGGCCCCATATACCAGAGGTGGCGGGTTCAAACCTGGCCCTGGCCAAAAAAAAAAAAAGAAAGAAAAAGAAAGCAGGAAGGTAAAATGAGACCAAACAGATCCACCAACAAAACGGAGACCAGAAAAAGAGAAGAAAGTAATGAAACCCAAAACAGTAAGAAAGACTAGAATCTGAAGTAAATCAAGCACTATTCCTGATCCAAGGCTGTGTGTGAGGCCAGGTTGCCTTTGGACTTCTGAATTTGCAGGAGTTGGCTGATGTTCACTATGAATCTCTTTATCAACATGACACAGCCACTCTTTCTCTGTCTGTCTCAGTACATCATTTTGTTAAAGATTCAGCTATAAATCAATGGCTTTCTCTCCATACCTAAAGTTCGAAGCCCATAATGAGGAAATGTGGATGGCTGAAATTGGTCTCCTCTCTGTGGCCACTGGCCTCATAGGCCAATAGTCAGAAATAGTCTGGAGTCAGTTTTGACCATGAGTGAGAAAGACTCTCCAAATAATGGTTTAAACAAGGTAGAAGTTTATTTCCCTCCATTGGAGTTTACCAGAGCTGGCTTACAAGAATTAATTGTGCACGTCTTTCTAACTTCATGTGAATTATGTCACAAGCCATATGATAAGAATATTATCTTCTCAGAAGACAGAAAACACTAAACGTCAAGACATTTCAACTCTAGGAACTGGTGATTAAGCATTTACCAGCTCACCATAGTGGGTTGATATCTAGATCTGTAAGTCAATCACATGTCAAAAAAAATAGTATTGTTACTTTCTTGTTGCTCTCCCCAAGATCACATTATGGTTCCAGGTGGTTGGTAGGGTCTACTCATTACATTATTATTATTTTTTTTTTTTTTTTTTGCAGGTTTTGGCTGGGGCTGGGTTTGAACTCACCACCTCCTGCATATGGGGCCAGCGCCTTACTCCTTGAGTCACAGGCACCGCCCTGCTCATTACATTTTTGTTTCACACAGAAGAAAGAAGGAAAAAGACAAGTCGAAGGGAGTCTTTTTTGATCAAAACCAAGAATAATTCCCTGCAACATTGATTCTTCCATTGCATTGTCCAAAAGCCAGTCGATGGATACACGAAAGGCCTGAAACTTGTAGCCATGTCTGAAAAAATTTGCTATAACAACTGAAAATTACAGATTTGGGTTAAGTTGGAATGTGGATAATGGATATTTGAAGGCAACCGGAGCTACATAGTTTAATAATCACTTAAATGGATCATCTTTCTGTCAGATGTTCAACTCTATACAACAGCAGTTCTCAACCTGTGAGTTACGACCCCATTTTAACAATGAAAATACGTTGCGGCATTAGGAAGGTTGAGAACCACTGCTTTACAAGGCAGCTATAGTAGAAGAGAATGTGGCTGGTACAAAAGCAAAAGATATGATTAGGCAGTTTCAGAAGGGGGTTGTGAATTAGAGCCTCTGCCGTGATTGGCCAGCTCAAAACAGAGACATTGGCAAAAGAAGTTATAAGTAAGATGGAGAGTGACAGCAAACTGATAAAATACATTTTGACTTTATTAAATTCACACTCATGGTGGGGCATAAGTCTGGTTCTTCAAGACACAATGATTACAGCCCACACTACAGTAGACATTTGAGTAGAGTGATAGGCAGAATAATGGCGTGCAAAGATGTCTCTTGTGCAATTCTCTGGAGATATATTATGTCATATAACAAAGGAGAATTAAGGTTGTGTACAGAATTAAATTTGCTAATCAACTGACATTAAAATAGGAAAAGTATTATAGATATTTGGCTGAGTTCACTATGATCACAAGAAAACAGATCAGAGTAAGGTGATAGGAAAAGGACTTGTGTTCCTTCCCAGTCTTCATCCAATGTATTTTTTCTTTATTTTTCATATTTTCTGCACCTGTTGATCTGTATCCTTAGTAAGAAAAGTGTAATCGTTAACTACAGCACTTCCCGGCTTGTGAGTCATTGTAGAAAACCAAACTGGAGAGTACTATGAGAAACTCCGAACTGGGATCCAGTCCATCAGTCAAGCAGGTGGTCTGGGGCCCCACTTTTAGCTGGTGTTTCCAGGGATGAAGATTCTGTGGAGAACTGAGTCCTTAACCTAGAAGGTCTGTACTAACTCCGAGTGGTCTTGTCTGAGTTGAATTTCAGCAAAGTGAAAACAGGACTGACAAAAAAAAAATTGAACATTTTATAAATATTTATTACCTAAGTTTAAAGCTATATTAATGGAAAGTAGTAAATGATAGTCAAGATAAATCAAGTAAAATAGTATTTAAATACAAATCTGAAATAAAGACAGCTTGTATCCCATACTTTTTAGATATCAATTAAAATCGTGTAGGTTGCTGGGCGCAGTGGCTCACACCTATAATCCTAGCACTGTAGGAGGCTCAGGCAGGAGGATTGCTTGAGCTCAGGAATTTGAGGCTTGTCTGAGCAAAAGTGAGACCCTGACTCATGAAAAAAATGGAAAAACCCAGCAAGGTGCCACAATGAGTGCCTGTAATCCCAGCATCTTCAGAGGCTGAGGCAGCAGGATGCCCACAGCCCAAGTCTGAGGTTGCAGTGAGCTATGATGCCATTGCACTCTGCTCAGGGCATAGGGTAGAACTCTGGACACACACACACACACACACACAAAATCCTATATCCTATAGGGTGCATTATTCTTTTTTAAGGCATTTAGCCACTTGTTTTCCTATGGACTCCTGGGAGCTGATAGTTAAATATTCTGGAATACTGAAATCTATTGTTAAATCACTGGTAGCTTGAAATTGGTTTTGGTGGGAAAATTTCCACCATACAGTTAAGGTAAATGCAACCAATGCTATGAGTCAGGGTCCTCTGCTTCTTTTTTTTTTTTTTTTTAATTTTTTCTCTTTCTTTTCTTTTATTTCTCCTCCATGCTTCTTTCTCTCCTTTCTTTTCTCTCTTCCTTTCCTCATTCTTTCCTTTCATATTTCTTCTCTTTTCCCACTTTATTTATTTATTCTTTTTTTTTAGTGAGCCAAGTTTCAAGCCCACCATAGTTCATACCTCCCACCTCACATCTTGCTCCTGTGCTTTCAGCTTCTGAGAAACTTAAGGATCCATGGATCCATTTCTGTGGATGAGGCACTTGGAAAAATAGGAAAGGCAAAGTTCACTGGGGTGAACGTTTTATCAATAAGAAACAAAATTTAGTGAATGCATTTTTTTAATGTTCTTGGATAGACTTTCCTGATGTAGTACACATATATATTGCTTAAAATTATAATTTGATTAAAAAACAATGGCAGCAAGTGATAATCTCTTAGCCAGAAAGATCTATTTCAATGGTAACAGAAAAATATCTGGTGCATTCCACCTCAACTTGTTTCCATGTTTTTTCTGCATTGCTCACTTCACCAAATTTCAAACATACCGAAGCTCACGGTATGCACTCAAACTGCGCTCAATAAATAAAACAATTACAGAAACACCATTTTGAGGCAAAATAAAGATAATTGCATGTGGAATTAATGAATGTGTACATAATAGATGGGTACAAAAGAAATGACCTTCTCTTGTTTGATATAGCATCTCTATATGGAGAAAAATATTTGGGACTTATTTAAACCTGGTACATGATTCAAATTTGTTCTTTATTGACATTCCAAGACTAGAAACTGCAATATCAGTAAATTTGTGAGTGTATTACTGTCTGAAAACATGTCAAAGTTTTAATTCTCAAAGTATTCACTTATTGAATTTTATATAAACAAGTTAAGGTAGAAAAATAAAACTCATCCAAATGATGGTATACTCTTCAAGTGGTATTATGGGGAACTTCAGTTGAATACTGACTAAACAGTTATTATAAGAGGTAAGTGTGTAGTTTGTTTAGCTTCTCTAAAGACAGGCCTATGTGGGCAGTGCCTGTGGCTCAGTGGAGTAGGGTGCTGGCCCCATATACTGGAGGTGGTGGGTTAAAACCCAGCCCTGGCCAAAAACTGCAAAAAAACAAACAACAACAACAACAAAAAAAAAACAAACAAACAGGCCTGTGAGGTTGAGCCATCACTGGTGTTTGTTCCAAGTAATATCCAGGCTCCCTTGATTTTCCAACCTTCATTTTATGCCTCAATTTTCTCTTCCCTCATTTCCTACATTCCTGAAGTTACACTATCAGTAAAGTATTGTCATATAAACTTTATTTCTTGTTGGTTTTCTGAGAACCCCAAAAGAATCCTTAATCTAATAAAAATTGAGACATTATTTCTTAACGCTTTATTTTAAGCCAGTTAGCCAAATAAATTATTCTCTCATATTCTATTTTATAGATAAATATTTTAAAAGTTATTTTTTAAGAAATGAAGAAGCTAAGACTATCTGACTCTCTCACAATCATAAAAATAAGTAAGCTACCTCTATATCCATATATTCATATATTTATGTCAACTGTCTGAAACTGTGTGTATGTGTGAATGAAAGGCAGAGACAAAGACAGAGAGAGAGAATAGGCTAGCGGCATACACAAGATGAGCTTACACATAGACATAAACAAAATAGCGAAAGGTGAGGAGTGAGGGCAAAACTGAGCAAGAGGGGGAGAAAGCGTCTTCTGGTAGAGTTCTCAGGAGCTGGACACTCAAGCTAGACCATGGCGTTTATCTGTAGGGCAAACACAATCTGCCAGATCAACAACATCAGGAAACGCCACTCTGTGATCATCATAGAGGAAGGCAAGTTCACTGTCTCTAGCCCACAATAACTTCAGGTGATAGTATAAACAAGCCCACAAAACCTACTTAAATATCATTCACAAGTTTCTGTTTGCTTTTTGACTAGGGAATACCTGGGAAAATGTCACCTCCTTTCCTGTAACTTTAAAATCCTGAACAGCCCTTGCCGAATAAGTCCATGATCTTAGACAAGGGCTCCCTGCACAGCAGCAATTGCAGAAAAGCTTTTCTTCTCGTTTTCCCTGTTTTCAGGGGTGTGTGTGTGTGTGTGTGTGTGTGTGTATGCGGGGATTGTGCACTCAAGCACATGAAAACCCATTTGGAAATGATCAAAGCCAAGATACTTAAGTCCATAGATACCATTTAACCCAAGAAAACAGCATTTACCAAATGTACTCTTTTTCAGCAATGAAGCTTGAACATTTCAAAAAGTTGAACTCAAATATAAAACCAGGGTTGGAACCTGTCTAAATAAATCTCCCCCCAGATACATGAAGACTTGTAGCAGGTTTCTCAAGCTTTCTTGATCTCTGACCTTAGCTACCCAGATGAAAAGAAAAAAAAAATAGAATGAGAACTTTATTTCTTTATTTTCTGTGATAAAAGTTTTAATCCTCTTAACACCCAAATACCCATCAGCTGTGGTGGATGAATATGTTTTCTGAATGAATGGGGCTGGCAGAGAAGGAAGCTGACTTATAAGAGTTATGAAGTGTCGAAAAATAAAATTGATAGCTCTATTCTATTATGAAACTAATCTATAGCTATTGTAGGAAATGTACAACCCAATTGTAGCCCAGGAATATGGGGAAAGGGAAAAGGGAGGGAAGGGATGGGAGAGGATGGGTGGAGGGAGGGTGATTGGTGGGACCATGCCTTTGATTTACCCTATAAGGGTACATGTGAATCTTACTAAATGCAGAGTATAAATGTCTTAACACAACAACTAAGAAAATGACATGAAGGCGATATTAACCTGTTGGATGAAAGCATTTGAAATTATATATAGTAACAACCCATTGTACCCCATGATAGTATTAATGTACACAACTATGACTTAATAAAAGGAAAAGGGGGAGAGGCCACTCAGGCACCAGGCACTGCCTGCCCAATTGAGGTCAGGGGGAAATAAACTATTGTTATTACTTTTATACAAATTTTATAGCAGAAATTTGAAAAAAGTTATTTTCCTTACAGTGATTAACATTCCCTTTTCAGTTGTAAGAGTAAGACTCCAAAGACTGAGCTGCTCATTAATGGAAGGCAGTGGAGATGGAAGGTCAAGCTCAATCTGTAGCTGTGGCTGCAGGTGAGGCTGACACCAGGGCTGAGGCAAGAGCACAAATGGGTATTGGAGAGGAAGGATTGTGGTTGGGCCCTGGAATTGGGATAACATTGATATTGACATCAATGCTTAGACCCAGAGCAGATGTTTATTTGAAACTAAGGACAGAGCCTAAGGAAATGCAAATGCCAGCACCAACATTGACTTCAGCAGAGGAGCTAGCACCAGAAATAGCTTCAGCCACAATGCTAGTACTAGCTTCAGTGGTATATCCAGCCCCAGTGGTGAAGCTGGCATTACTTTTAGTGGTGCACCCATTACCAATGCAAGCTTCATCAGTGCAGCCAGCATTAGTTTAGGAGGCACAGCCAGCACTAGCTCAAACTTCAGCAATACATCCTATATTACCTTGATGGTACACCTAGAACTAGAACCAGTCTTAGCAGTCAAGTCACGATTAGTTTTCGTGGCACACCTTATATTAGTGCCAGCTTTAGGGATGGAGTCTGCTCTAACTTTAGTGGTCAACTCAATACCAGTGCTAGTTTCAGTGGTGGAGCCAGCTCTGGATTTGGAAGCATACTCAACACCGTGGCTGACTTTAGTGGTTCACTCAGCACAAGCACCATGTGTGCTCACCATGAGCATGGTCTTCAGTGATGCATTTAGCACCAGCACTTGTTTTGGAGGTAAACTCAGCACAAGTATCTGTTTGGTACTCTCCCAGCACCAGCACTGGTTTTGGTGGTACACTCAACACCAGCATCTGCTTTGTTGGTTCTCCTGGAACCAGTGCCAGCTTTGGTGATGTGCTCAACACCAGTGCTAGTTTTGGTAGTGTTGTTTGCACCAGCAGTGTATTTGGCAGTACACTAAACACTAGTGTCTGCTTTGGTGGCTCTTCCAGTATCAGTGTTCCCTTTGGCCATGAACTAAATACCAGTGCTGGCTTTGGCAGTGCAC
This sequence comes from Galago senegalensis, assembly GCA_963575145.1. Lineage (NCBI taxonomy): Eukaryota > Metazoa > Chordata > Mammalia > Primates > Galagidae > Galago > Galago senegalensis. The sequence continues at coordinate 9,249 of CAUYTI010104874.1, forward strand.
TTAACACCAGTGCTGATTTTGATGGTGCTGTATGCACCAGCACCATCTTTGGCAGTATAGTAAGCACCAGCATCTACTTTAGTATCTATCCCAGCATTAGTGTCAGCTTTGATGGAGCACCCAACACCAGTACCACCTTTGGCAGTGCACTCAACACCAATGCCAGTTTTAGCGGTGCCATAAGCGCCAGTACTTAGCTTCAGTTGTTCACCCAGCACTAGTACTTACTTTTCCAGTATATTAAGCACCAGCATCTGCTTTACTAGTTCTCCCAACATTAGTGCAAGTTTTGATGGAGTGTTCAATACCAGTGCCACCTTTGGCAGTGCACTCAACACCAATGACAGTTTTAATGGTGCTATAAGGACCAGGATTGGCTTCAGTGATGCACCCAGCACCAACCCTGGCTTTGGAGGTGCATTCAGCACCAGTGATGGCTTTAGGGGGCACTTAGTACCAGTAATGACTTCAGTGGTACTCCTAGAAACAGTATTGGTTTTGATGTTGCTCCCAGCACCACTGTCAACTTTGATGGAGCTCCCAGAACCAGCCTCTGCTTTGGCAACACATCTAACACCAACCTATGCTTTAATGGAACTTCTGGCACCAGTTACTGCTTTAGTGGTACTACCAGCGCCAGTTTTTGTGATGGACCCACACCAGTGCCCGGTTTCAATTTTGGCAATGGTGCCAAAGCACCGGTGCTGGATTTGGTGGTGGACTAAGGACTAGCACTGGCTTCATTGGTGGACTAGACACTAGTGCCATCTATGGTGGCAGACTAGGGAGCAGTTCCAGCTTCAGTGGTGGACTAGCCACCAGTACTGGCTCTGTTGGTGCACTAGGCATCAGTGTTGGTTTTAGTGGCAGACTGGTCACCAGTGATGGCTTTGGTGGTGGACTGGGAATGAATGATTGTTTTGGCAGCACACTTGGCACCAGTGCTGGCTTTGGTGGTGGCCTCAGCACTAGTGATGGGTTTGGCAGTGGGCCTAATACTGGCCTTGACAGAGGACTGAGTACCATCACTGGCTTTGGCAGTGGTTCCAACATGAGCAATGGCTTTACTGGAAAACCCAACACCACCACCAGTTTCAGTAGTGGACCCAGTTATATTTTTGGCTTCAGTGGTAGACCCAGCACTGGTGGCTTCATCAGAGAACTGAGCACTGGAACTGTCTTCATCAGTGAACCAAACACCAGTGCTTGTTTTGGCAGTAGACTGAGCACTGTTTCTGGCTTCAGTGGTGTATTGAGCACTATTGCTAGCTTTGGTGGTGAAGCCATCAGCCTTGGTGCCTATGGCTTCTCCTATGTCTAGTGAGGTTTCAGGTAATTGTAATATTTTCATCACTACAGCCCATGGGGATGAGCATAAAAGCTGGGAGATATAAGAAACCCTGGGGTGGGAGGGTGGGGTGGGAAGATGAGGACAATGGAAAAAAGTGTGAGAAAATAGTATATTTGGCACCAAAATGTGCTATTGTTTATTTTCTTTTTGGATTTATTCCCCATGTTTACAGATACTGCTAATCAATTGCAGTAGCCCTTCCGATGGAGTCAAGGTACATCCATGGAATCTTTGTCCACACAGCATTCTAAGCAGCTACAACCAAACATCTGAGGGTAAGATGCTATGAAAAATCTGCTTGCTCATACTGCTTTATTATTTTCTTTCTATACATTTCCATATTTGGGGATTAGAGTTATATTAAATTTGTAAATTGAATTGGAGGCTATTTTGTCTTTTAGTATGCATAGGTAGCTGTGGCATTTTGAATTCACAGAAGAGCTGGAGATGAGATAGCTCTTTAGGGAAAATAGGGCTCCAGTTTTGGTTCAAAGGCAAGTATGAATTCAGCAGAATAGAGACCCGGGGAAAGCATGGCAGGTGAGAGGATAATAGTTTTAACAAAGATATGGAGGATGAAAGCATAAAGTAGTAGGTAAAGGAAGATGATCATGAACAGGGGGTAAAGGTTCATTTTGAGTATCTGTGTAAGAATAGAGAGATGGGGGACATAACTAGTGGATGACACAGGGACAAGGGAGGATTTTCTTAGGATAAGAGGAAAAGACTTGAGCATACATGTACTGCATAGACTGTGGGGCAAAAGCTAATAAAAAATGACAGTAAATAGTTGTGGAAAACTCAAGAATTTAACAAAGTAGTACATCCCTGAGAAAGTGTGATGAGTTAGGATGCCAGATAAGAGAAGGTGACACTGACTTTGAGAAGTCTGTAAGGATGGCTGTGGAAGCAGATAAATACAGATCTTCTTCAAGCAACCTCGTAGTGGATGCTGAAAAATGGGGGATGTGAATTACACAAGGTTTGGGTCTTGTTTGGGTGGTTGTGATGGAAGGACAAGGGAACAAAGGCAGCAAGTGTATGAGTCTATCTCTTTACCACTGGGGTGCTGGTGGCTGAAGAGATGGCTCATAGACTTCAAGTTGACTCAGTATGGGAGAATACAGAAATACAGAGAATGGGTTGGAAGACAGCGGAACAATCAAAGGACTATGCTTTTGATGGAGTTTAACAAATTTTCATTCAAGAAATACTACATGTGATATTGAACTTTCAGTACACCCTTCTCCCCTTGCCCAGGGCCTGAAGGTCTCCCCTCTACAAAACCCAGAGTGTGTGGCAATTCCCTGGGAGGCCAGGGCATTGTATAGATAAAAGTGTAGAAACAGTGACTTGAGTGGAGGCAGGGGGGCATGGTAAGAGAATGAGCTTGGAAGGGAAAAATACTCATGATTTTGCATTGTGGGTGGTGGCGCAGATGCCCCCCACCCCCTGCTCAGACGTTCAATGGCAGAAACTCTGATGCCAGGTTAGAGCTGCCCTGGGCAGGTGAGCTCAGCCCTGTTGGGACTTTCAAGAATGGAGCCAATCACAACTGGTTGGGAGTTTAACGAGTGGTGGAGCTGACCCATGTTTGGACTTTAAAGGGCAGAGCCACGTACTCCCAGTATGGATGTTCAAGAGTGGAGCCGCTGATGCCTGGTTTGGACTAACAAGGTTGTAGCCACTGGCACTTCGTTTAGACATTCAAGGGTGGAGCCACTGAATCCCAGTTTGGACTTCCCAGCGCTGAAGCACCCAGTTTGGAATTTCAAGGGTGGAGCCATAGGCGCCCAGTTGGACTTTCAGTGGCTGGGTACTGACTCCTGGTTTGGATTTTAAACAGTGGACCTGCTGACACCTGGTTTACAGTTTCAAGAATGGAGCCTCTGGTGCCCAGTTGGGACTTTTAAGAGCTGGCCACTGATGCCAGGTTTGGACTTTCAAGGGAGGGTAAACTGAGGCCTAGTTAGGACTTACAAGGGTACAGGTGCTAATGCCTTTGTCTTGACTGTGGCTAGTGATCATTCCTGAATTAAAGGTCAACCAGAGGGGACAAGGCTCCATCTCATTGTGTATGCTGGTTGGAACTGTCTGTGGATTTCCACTACTGGGATACTGGAGACCCTCTGAGCTCTCCCTATTGAGCAGTGATTGTACTGTCTGGATCAATCTGTATAGAGCTCTAGAACTGAGCTGTCCACCTGGGTTTGTCCAAAGTTGAGGGCCTCTTGCTTAAAAGTGGGAAAGGACTGAATTTGTTTCACCAACTGTCACTGGTGGGGAGTGGGACATGAAAGATGCTTGTATTTCTCCCCAGAGGAGATTCCAGCCCAATACCTAGTCTCCTTAAGAAGGGGTAGAGGTGGCTGATTTCAAGTCAGAGCCATCTTGCACTCCCTTACTGAGCAGATCTTCAGAGACTTAGGCTACAGTTCTGAAAGGGAGCTTTGTAAGGCTATATGGGTAAACTCACAGTCACAAGCCCCAGCTCATTGGTTAAGGGAAGAGTAATTCTACTTCCTGGGGACCCCAAGCCAATCTTACCCTACCACTTTAAATAGCCAAATGGAAGTAAACCCTCACAGCGTGGAACCAGACAAAGAAGTCCAGCAACATGAATAATCAGAGTAGATAACTCCCCCAAGGAATGACAAAGGATATACAACAGAAGATGCCATTCATAGACAAATGGCTGAAATGTCAGAAAGAGAATTCATAACATGGATGGCAAATAAGATCAATGGAATATAAGAAGTGTTAGAAATTGAAATTCAAAAAGGAATTCAAAAATTGTTTCAAGAAATCAATGAATTAAGCCCCCGGGCTGGCACTTCCCACACCCGCCTGCCTGCCCTGTCCACGGTCCACTTTTGGGGGGCCGCTGCAGCGCACCTGGGACTGAATCCTGTGGCCCGGGGCTTCCCACAGCTGCCTGCCTGCCTGCCTGATCAGCAGTCCCGCTCCCCAGGCTGCCACTGCCACCACACACCCAGGACTAAATCCCATGGGCCAGGGCTTCCCCCACCCTCAGGGCTGCCAGGTGCCCAGGACTGAATCCTACAGGCCAGCGCTTCCCGTGCATGCCTGCCTGCCCGGTCTACTTCCCCGCTCCGCGGAGACCACCACCACCGTCGCACTCCCAGGACTGAATCCTTAGAGCCAGCACATCCTGTGCCCGCTGTCCTGCCTGGGCATCAGTCCCCGCTTCACAGGGACTTGCTGTCTTCAGTGCCCACGACTGTTCCCATCAGCCAGCACGCCCCATGTCGGCTGCCTGCTGATTGCCTCCTGCACCACAGGGGCTCCCTGGTGGCACATCCAGGACTGATCAAGCGAGCACATCCCTTTTGTCAATGCCTGCAGGTTGCTACCCTGCTCCCCCAGGGGTGCTCCGGCATTCCAGGGTGGGTCTGAGAATGGTGAGAGAACGGTCAGTTGAGAGGGAACCGCACTAGAGTGGTGATACCACAAGGCAAAGAGCAACAGCTGCAGCAGCCAGAACAAAAGTTTTATATTTCCGAGGCTTTTCCGAGCAGACATGTCCTGTCTATCTAGACAACCAGAAGAAGCCGCTGGCAGAACAGTTTTAGGAACGGTCTTCGAAAGGTGCAAATTCAGCATGGGGTGGAATCAGCAGAAAAACTCTGGTAACCAGAACAAGCAGCGTAGATCAATCCCCCAAGGAAGGATGGGGCAGATGCAATTGAAGACCCCTTCCATAAACAGATGGCTGAGATGTCAGAAATCGAGTTCAGAATCTGGATAGTGAATAAGATCAACATATTGGAGGAAAGGAGGGATCTAGAATTTCAAATTATTCAAAAGTTGTCTCAAGAATTTAATGATTTCAATGATAAAATGATCAAACAGTATGACATACTGAAGCAAGAGGTTGCAGCCCTTAAAGATCTGAAAAATATGGTTGAATCTCTCTGTCAGAGAGTGGACCAAGCAGAAGAAAGGATCATTGACACTGAAGACAAAGATTTTGAATGTGACCAGACCTTCAAAGATCAAGACAAATGGAGAATAAAAAAAGACCACTTGCTCAGAGAGCTCCAGGATAATTCAAAGAAAACTAATATTCACCTTATAGAAATCCCTGAAGGTGACAAAATAGCTTCACAAAACACAGAGGCGCTTCTTCATGAAATTATAAAAGAGAACTTTCCAGACATGCCAAGAGATTCTGAAATTCAGATAGCAGACGGCTTTAGAAACCCAGCATGACTCAACCCGAACAAGACATCCCCCAGGCATATCATAATCAACTTCACCAAAGTTAACATGAAAGAGAAGATTCTGAAGGCAGCTAGACACAAGAAAACCCTAACCTGTAAGGGGAAGAATATTAGAATGACTGCAGATCTCTCTCCTGAAACCTTTCAAGCTAGAAGAGTGTGGTCATTGACTTTTAATCTCTTAAAACAAAATAACTTTCAATCCAGAATCCTGTATCCACCTAAACCGAGTTTCATTTATGATGGAGAAATTAAATACTTTAATGACATTCACATGTTGAAGAAATTTGCCATAACTAAACCAGCCCTTCAGGATATTCTCAGACCTATCCTCCATAATGATCAAAGCAATCCTCCACCACATAAATAAACCCACCCAGAAAATTTTGATCAAATTCTAAGTTCTACAGTGATGAAAGGATTAAAGATGTCCACCGGACTTTCAAAAAATTCGATACCCAAAAGTACACCAGGCTTATCAATATTCTCAATCAATGTGAATGGCTTAAATTGCCCTCTACAGAGGCACAGGCTGGCTGACTGAATACAAAAACTCAGGCCAGATATCTGCTGTATACAAGAATCTCATCTTACCTTAAAAGACAAATAAAAACTCAGGGTGAAGGGATGGTCATCTATATTATAGGTCAATGGAAAGCAGAAAAAAGCAGGTGTTGCAATTTTATTCACAGATACAATAGGCTTTAAACCAACAAAAGTGAGCAAGGATAAAGACGGTTACTTTATATTAGTTAAGGGTAAAACTCAATATGATGAGATTTCAATTATCAATATTTATGCACCCAACCAGAATGCACCACAATTCATAAGAGACACTCTAACAGACATGAGCAACCTGATTACTTCCAGCTCCATCATAGTCAGAGATTTTAATACTCCTTTGGCAGTGCTGGACAGATCCTCCAACAAGAAGCTTAGCAAAGAAATCCTGGATTGGATTTAAACATAACCAAGTTAAGCATTTGGATTTAACAGATATCTATAGAACATTTCACCCTAGTAAAACTGAATACACATTTTACTCATCAGCCCACGGAACATACTCCAAAATAGACCACATCTTAGGTCACAAGTCTAATCTCAGCAAATTTAAAAGTATAGAAATTATCCCTTGCATCTTCTCAGACCACTGTGGAATCAAAGTTGAACTCAGTAAACACAGGAATCTGCAGAATCAAACAAAAACGTAGAAGCTAAATAAACTTATGCTCAATGATAGTTGGGGAAGAGATGAGATCAAGAAGGCAATTACCAAATTTATGGAACTAAAAAATAATGAAGATATGAGTTATCAGAACCTCTGTGATACTGCAAAGGCAGTCCTAAGAGGGAAATTTTTGCACTGCAAGCCTTCCTCAAGAAAACTGAAACAGAGGAAGTTAACAACTTAAGGGGACAGCTCAAGCAACTGGAAAAGGAAGAACACTCCAATCTGAAACCCAGCAGAAGAAAAGAAATAACCAAAATTAGAGCAGCATTAAATGAAATTGAAAACGAAGGATTATACAACAGATTAACAAATCAAAAAGTTGGTTTTTTGAAAAGGTCAATAAAATTTATAAACCCTTGGCCAACCTAAGTAAGAAAAAAAGCTAAATCTCTAATTTCATCAATCAGAAACGGTAAGATGAAATTAAAACAGACCCCTCAGAAATTCAAGAAATCCTTCATGAATATTACAAGAAACTTTACTCTCAGAAACATGAAAATCTGAAGGAAATCAACCAATACTTAGAAGCACGCCACCTCCCAAGATTTAGTCTGAACCCAGTGGAAATGTTGAACAGGCCCATATCAAGCTCTGAAATAGCATCAACTATACAAAATCTCCCTAAAAAGAAAAGCCCAGGACCAGATGGCTTCACATCAGAATTCTACCAAACCTTTAAAGAGGAACTAAAACCTATATTACTTAACCTTTTCCAAAATATAGAAAAAGATGGAATACTACCCAACACATTCTATGAAGCAAACATCACCTTGATCCCCAAACTAGAAAAAGACCCAACAAGAAAAGAAAATTATCGATCAATATCACTAATGAATATTGATGCGAAAATATTCAACAAGATCCTAACCAACAGAATCCAGCAACACATCAAACAAATTATACACCATGACCAAGTGGGTTTTATCCCAGGATCCCAAGGCTGGTTCAACATACATAAATCTATAAATGTAATTCACAACATAAACAAATTAAAAAAACAAAAACCATATGATCCTCTCAATTGATGCAGAAAAAGCTTTTGATAATATCCAGCATCCATTCATGATTAGAACACTTAAGAGAATTGGCATAGAAGGGACTTTTCTCAAATTGATAGAGGCCATCTATGGTAAACACACAGCTAATATCATATTGAATGGAACTAAATTGAAATCATTTTCACTCAGATCAGGAACCAGGAAAGGTTGCTCATTGTTCCCATTGCTCTTTAACATTGTAATGGAAGCTTTAGCCATTGCATTTAGGGAAGAAAAGGCAATCAAGAGGGTATTCACATAGGATCTGAAGAGATCAAACTTTCACTCTTCGCAGATGACATGATTGTATACCTGGAAAACACCAGGGACTCTACAATTAAACTCTTAGAAGTGATCGAGGAATACAGCAGCGTCTCAGGTTACAAAATCAACACCCATAAATCAGGAGCCTTTATATATACCAACAATAGT
>CAUYTI010104881.1:0-16154 GCA_963575145.1 Galago senegalensis
TTATAAAATTAACAAAAATAATATAACTCATATTCTGGAGAAATAGCCACATGGCAGCCAAAAACCGTATATTCCCTCTTGTTCTCCTGCCCGTTCGTGCATTCTTTCCAAAAATTGGGACTTTTTTAAAATGCCGCGGGACGTGGGACAAATTGTTCAAATTGTTTCCAAAAGTGGGACGTCTGGTCACCCTAGTCATGGTGGATGTTCGTGGGTAAATGAGGTCTCCCATGGGTTGTGGTGCCAAGCACACAGCCCCCGTCTTGCGGGAAGGTTGATGAGGGCACGCACTCGCATCACACATGAGAACAACCCATGGGGTTGGGATGGAATGTACACAGATGAGGAGGGTGCTTGGGGCTTGATGGAGCTGAAGGATTGTGCGGTGAAAATTTTTACCTTGAACTTTTTTCCCCTGAGAGCTGAGCTTTGCCAAACCTTCCAAGTGAACTCTTGTAGGAGAAGACAGGGTGGACAGAGTGGCAAAGCCGTGCTGAGGTTTCTCCTGGCCAGTCCTCCTTCAAGCTGAAGATGAAACCCACGACGCCCAGGGCCAGTGCAGCGACCACACTGAGCATGCGCGCTGCATCTCCCAGCAGCACCCGCGATTCACGCAGTTCCCGCCCTGCTCCCTCCTGCACACACCAGGGCTTTCCTGCTCTTCCGTGCAAACGGGAGGCCCTGTGACTACCGAATGCTTAGCGCTTTGACACTACGATTGATTACTCAGTCACTCATCTACCTTCTAACCAAAGTTCCCCCCCAGGAAATGTCCAACAGAAAAGACGCCCATTTCACAGCGTTCTGTCCACTCGCGGGCAGCTCCATTTCACCTGCGCCTCTTTGCTCTGGGCGCGAGCAGGCCATGGCCGGCTGTCCACGCTCACAACCTGGGCACACGCTGACATCAGTAAGAAATGTCTCCATGCCTTTCCTAAAAGAAAGACATTTTCCTTCCACAGGTTTGATTTTGATTTTCAAACTGAGAAGATTTTGTACTCATTCCTGGAGAATTTTCAAGACTCCCCAGTGCTGAAGCACAGTCCTCACGTTTGTGTGTACAAAGTGAAATGCGAAGAGCGGAACCGGTTATAGGGCTGTGCTAGTGGCCCGATGTGTGTTTCTGGGTTGAACTAGGGTCTCCAGGCCCAATGAAACAACGACAATGGCTTTTTAAATGAAGAAAACAACAAACGTAAAATGGATTCCATTGTGCACGCTCCACAATTTGAAAAAGCAGATGTGAGCCCTGAACAATGTATTCTAAATCTACTTGCAGGTCCCTGGAGGTGCAGCAGAGCTGCACACAGTCGGGTGCATGTGTCCGTGCGACCCTGGGTAGAAAGTAAACTCAGTAGTTACCTGACACATCCAAGCATTGCAGGAAGTCATCCAGGTTAGAGGTTTACATTTACTGCTGGAGAAAGACCACCCAGCTGAGTGGTCTGAGCTCAACTGTGCACATGTTTATGGCCTCCCCTCTTCTAAGTGGCTTAGGGTGACTTTCTATGATAGGCAAATGCAGCATGTATTCACCAGCATAAGACTAAACCAACCCAAACAAATAAAATAAGTAGGTGAGGAAGGCAAAGTAATGGGGAAAGAAGGCAAAGCCATGCTAGGCCCAGGGACCTATATGACACAGGCTTCCGATCCCTCTCCAGTTGGCCCACAGGGCTCTGAGAGCAAAGGCCCATAGCCCTCAGGGAGCTCAGTAGGCCTGGGGCCCAGCACTCCATGATCACTGCAGATACTCTGACCCAGAGTCCCCACTAGGTAACAGACTGCCCCACTCACATGGGGAACACGGCAACACAGTTCCACTATCCCTCGATTATAAAGGAGAAGCTTGCATGAGAGGAATTCTCAGGGAGGTGCACAGAGCCCACATAAGCAGCTCTCTGGCAGTCAGGCTGAAGCCCAGAACAGTGGAGGTTCCAGCATCTGTAGCCACAGCAACCAGCCTGGAAACCCTATGGCCCAACTCAGATCAATGCAGAAGTCTCTGACTGACCTCCAGCTTGGGAGCCTTGATTGCCCCTGAATCAAGCCCCCACTTACCCCAGGGTGACACCAACCCAAGATCCCTCCCTCAAGACCTTGGAGGTTGCACAGCAGGGTCAAATCATGCATGTGGTGGTTGTCACAGGTGTGGGGGGAGGGAGGTAGTTGCTCCAGTGTGGGAAACACTAAGATAGCCAAGTTTCACTGTTCTCTACAGGGGGGTTCTGTATAGCCTTTAATACTGCAACCCTCACTGTCAAATCATATTTGACAGGGAATACTCTCAGCAGACGTGCGCTCAGGGGGTCATCCTCTGTAAAGCTTTGCTGGGCCTGGTGGCCAAGGGCACATGTAAATAGTAAATGACTATTCTCTGTAGAAACCATTCTTCTGAAGGGCATCCCTGTCGCCTGGACGGGCTTTCACCAAGATTGGGCCTCTGGGCTCCTCTGTGCTACCCATCAGCAAACTGGCCCAGGAAAGTGGCAGTGCTGTGGGGACCACCGTCCATGTTACCTCAATTGCTGTCATGCTCCTAGATGCCCACTGAGGCATTATACCCTCCATGCTGAACACAGGTCAGCAGTGGGGCTGAGCAAACAACCCACAGCACTCCCTCTTTCCCAGGCCCCGTCCTGTGGGTGTAGGACTCTTAGAGACTGTTCTATTTCTAATCCCAGTCTTGTTGAGGTAGATGTTATCCCTCAACCTTTCTTCCCAGTGAGCAAGTCGGGGAGCTGAGCTGCTGCTGGAAATCAACAGAGCTGGGCTCTCCAGCCGGGCCGACTCTGTGGAACAGCGGGTGCCAGTGTGTGTGAATGAGTCACCAGCACCTCAGCCCAAGGTTTAAGGATGTAAGGCTTTTAACAGCTACCAGAGCACAAATTACGCAACCGGTAGTGACTTCACTGAGGACTTTCAAAATTATCTTTTAGTAAGACATCAGTAATTCCTGCCTCATGTTTTTAAAAATGTTGCAATAAATTTAGACTCAGATGTCAGGAAGAGCATGAAATCAAACCAACCCTGATACAAAGGCACACAGTACGGCTGTCAGAATCTCCAAATTATGTCCAAATATAATTTTAAAATCATATCCAAATTTTTAAATTGCAAAAATATATAGAGATTAATTACCTGCACATAAAAATATATTTTTATAAAAGGCCTTTGGAAAACAGTGATCCCAGTACCTAAATAATATTACTTAATCTGAACAGATTTCTCTACACTCTCCCAAGAATGCCTTTAGTATACAAAGTAAAGTATGGTGGTAGAATTGAGTCCCAGGCATGTTTAGTGCTCCAGTTACCACAGTGTGCCACATCCACAAGATACCACTGTGTCGTCTTGTGGATGCAAAGGGCTTCCCTTCTGATTTATCAACCGGTCTTCAGCTATTAACTAAAGTAAGAAACATGCCATGTGACAAAGATGACACAGCACAGAAAGCATCTTGGAGATAAGTAAATGTAGGTCTCAAAGAGTGTAGTAAAATCTAAGGCAATTCTGGTACAACTAGAATTCAGCACCAAGTTTCCTAAGTCCAAGAATGGTATTGCAGAAACCCAGTGACCCAACTCAGATCAACATAGAAGCCTCTGACTTACCTGGGTCCCCACCGTGAGGGGCTCCATTTGCCACATTATGCTATTTCACCTTTAGACAAATCTATACTGATGGACCAGCATGGTGGCTCACAGCTATAATCTCAGTACTCTGAGAGGTTGAGGCAGGAGGATCCCTTGAGGTCAGGAGTTCAAGAACGGCCTGAGCAAGGGTCAGACCCCCATCTCTACTAAAAATAGAACAATTAGCAGGCATTATGGCAGGTGCCTAGGGAGGCTGAGGCAGGAGGATTGGTTGAGCCCCGGAGTTTGAGGTTGCTTTGAGCTAGGCTAAAGCCAGAGCACTCTATTCAGGGCAACAGAGTAAGACATTGTTTCAAGAAGAGAGAGAGCTATATGGAATGGGATTGGAGAAAGACACTGAAACCTCCAAACAGACCAATGTCTGCTCTAACTACTTTCTTCTTTAATGTTATTATTACTTCTGTCCAGTAATAATGTTATTATTACTTCTATCCCAGTGTCCCAACTTGTATCCTCATCAAGGATATAAGTGAAATTATCCACTTGTTCCCTCACCTCACCCTGCCACCATCCCTGAGCAGCAGGACCTGTTCTGGGAACCTCAAATATTTTGCAGGTATTTGCAGGTATATCTTTCTTCCCAGCACTGGGAGCCTGGCACAGCAGAACAGCCCATATTGGCCTGGCACGCTGGGTGCACAGGCAGCCATAGATATTGAATTAATCTATTAGGAGAATTAAAATGGCATGAGATCACCTCAGAAGTCCTAGCTATAAAACGGATTCAGAAAAAATGGTTGATAGTTCTTTCCAATTTGACTGTTTATTCCTTTAAAAACAACCACCATACAGGACAAGAAGGAAAGTCACACAGTCCTCATAATTTTCACTGGCAAAGTGCTCTGTGGAGAGGATTCCCTGCCTTTTCACAGGTAAGGTGACCATCAATTCAAAATACCACTCCTTCAACATTGAGATTTTCATGAACCATTTTCTACAGATCTGTGGCAGTGGATTCCTTCATTAGTGTAGATTACTGATATTGGTATGTTCCCATCCTCAAGTCATTTTGGAAAGAAAAAAAAACTCTTCTGCGCATAAATGTCTTCAATGAGGAAGGGGAGGTATTATGACAGTACTTACAACAGAATTGAGTATGCACGCTCCAATTTAGCAGCTAATTACTACAAACATTTGCTTTCTAAAGCTCAGCCTGTTGACTTTGGTTTGCTAAACCAAATATACCATAGAGTGATGTGAACAAAGTAAGTACGATGCATTTCTGAGGTCACTATTTAGATAAAGCAATTTCGTGAGTGGTGGGACAACCCAAGCTCCTTCTCCATAGAAATGTAATGATTTCATGGACTGTTGAGCAATCCAGTTCTCCTCTTCAAGATCTGGCATTTTTCTAAAGGTATACGCTCTTCCAGGAACTACGTTAGACTATAATATTTTATTAAAAAACAATGCTTAAATACTAGCCCTCAGGAAGTTTAGATCCAAGTTGGCAATGGAAAATACATACAACCCATTCAAAGTCACATACACCTTAAAGAATTTGTCTGTTTACTAAATGACTACCCCTCGTGGATATTTCTATTTCCAATTCTACACATTTTATTCTCTGTTTTAAAAATTCTCTCTTGACATCTTGATTTTCTTTTTTTAGAAAAGAACATGGTTCAGTAAATTTTAAAATACCAATATTGCATCAGAGTTTTACACATTAAAAAAACAAATATAAAAACGCAGAGTGCTCCATATGTCTGCAGCTAAATTATAAAGAGTGTAGAAGGACAGAGTGCCCTTCAAGGTGCTCTGGTTGAGAGAAGCCTGGCCCAAACATGGACCAACAAGCAAATGTCACCAGGCACCAATCAACACTCCAAGGGGCATCTTTCCTTCTGGAAATTTCTAAACTGTTAACCTCAGAGATCTTTCATTTTTGAAGTAAAATCACAGGGGTTCATTTTCAAGAGAACTTACCTGGTGATTTGTGTTCTTGTACTGAAGTCAAGAGACCGCATGGAGCGTAGAACTTCAATGCACCCCAAGTACTGCAAGGGGAAAAAAATGAGGATCATTAGCCCTGAGAACTGAGATGAAGAGATGATTCTTCATTACACAATCAACTGTGGATGGAAAATATTCTGGGGAGAACAGTATAACAATTAAAAAATACACATTTTTAAAATACAGCATAGAAGCTATTTATATAACACTGGCATTATATTAGGTCTTATAAGTAATCTAGAAATGATTTAAAGTATACAGGAGAATATGGGTAGGTTATATGCAAATGCTATGCCATTTCTATCAAGGACTTGATCATTATGAATTTTATTTAGTATTGTTGAGGGTTTTGGAACTAGGCCTCCAAGGATATCAAGGGATGACTGTATTTATATGAATAACATGATTAACGATAAATAGTTATGCAAATAACCACATCAACTACTGCAGAATTAGGTGAAAACCATGACCATATTGCTGGGTTACATGAATATCACCACCACTTTCAACTATTTTTACAAATACAACTATATTCAATGTTACACAGTTATAAAAAACACTACCACCAGCAACATTACAGAGTTATATGAATATATCACCACCACTATTAGAAAGTTATATCACTGCTATCAACAACTTATAACCTCAGAGATGTGTGGGCACAATGCCACCACCATTGCAGGTTACGTGAGTACTACTACCAATAGCATAGAATTTTGTGGATACCACAACCACCACCATACAAATAACACTACTATTGTCACTGAGATATGTGAAGGTTACAACCAACTTTAAAGAATTCTTGCCACATTTAATAGCATCATAGAGTTATATGACTGCCACAACTATTATTATGGAGTTACTCGAATATCTCAACCACTGTGCCAGTGTTAAGAGAATACCATCCCCAGTGAAGTTATTTGAATTTCACCACCAACAACATAGTAGTCATAAGTTGTATACCAATACCATGACTGGTACCACAATTATGCCAGTGCTTCTGCCATCATTGGTGCAGGGTTTTGTGAATATCACAACCACCAGCATTACAAAGTTATGTGAATATCCTGACCAAAGACACAGATTTACATGAATACCACCAGTCATATGCTATGTCAGTATTATCACAGAGTCATGTAAATACCATGACCAGTAACCACCAATGTCACTATCATCACAGAGTCATGTAAATAGCATGACCAAGTTCTAAAGTTCTATGAATAATACATCATCATTATCACAAGATATATTGAATAACGCCACAAATGTGGCACAAGCATGCAAATCCATGAAAAGCTGCAAGTGCTGGCAAGGGTGTGGAGAAAAGGGAATACTTATACACTGGTGGTGGGAATGCAAACTAACACAGCCTTTCTGGAATGAAGTATGGAGAATCTTCAAAGAGCTAAAAGTGGACCTTCTATTTGATCTCACAATACCATTAAGTGGCATCTGCCCAAAAGAAAAAAAAAAAACATTTTACCACAAGGACATTTGCACTAGAATGTTTATTGTAGTTCAATTGACAATCACTGAGATGTGGAAGGCACCTAAGTGCCAATTAACTCATGAGTAGATGAATAAACGATGGTATGTGTGTACCATGAAACACTATTCAGCCATAAAGAAAGATGGAGACTTTACATTTTTGTATTTACCTGGATGGATCTGAAGACCATCCTCCTAAGTATCACAGAATGGAAAAGCAAGCATTTAAGGGTCTCAATTCTAATATGAAACTAGTAGATGAACAAATACATGCCCATATGAAAGAAAAATACAATTAAATTCAAGAAAGTGGGGGAAGGAGAAAAGGGAAAAGGTAGGGGGCCAAGGGACTTAGTGTGCTCTCACCTAACAGGCACAACATAGGGGTACATGGCACACCTTCTGGGTGAAGGGCTCAACTATAACTTGGACTTTACCTAACAAATGCAAACAGTATATAACCTAATCATATGTACTCTTACACTAATCTGAAATTTTAAAAAAATAATAATAATTGGAAAAAAATTACACCATTCTGGAGTAACAAATTATGAAGGTCAACCATATAGGAACAGTTCAATCTTATAATCAAATAAAATTTACTCTAGTTAACCTATCATAAGCAAAGAAAAAAGAACTATGCAAATGTCATTATTACCACTATCATAGGAATAACAACCAACATTGCAGAGTTACGTAAATATGACTATAACCAACATCACAAAGTTTGGGGATTGTGTCCTGCTCCTCTGTCACGGGGTTGTGTTAAGATGGCAATCCATGCCACAGGCCAATGTGAACACACTGTGTATATCACAGTTACATGGTTAACACCACTGCAGTCACAGAATTATGTAAATAATACTGCCACTTCCCTCACAGAGTGATGTGTAGGCCAGGCCTACCTTCCCAGATTGATCCTTACCATCAACCCTACATTTGCCGAGTATGTGAACACCACCACCAAATTCCCAGTGTTGAATCACCCTCCAAGAGGGTGTAGCAATCTGTCCTTCTACCACTAGTGTTTAAGCAAGCATGCTGGTCTCTGTCCTTCACAACACTGAACAGCCATTAGTCTTTTGGATCTTTTCCAATGATGGACAAAAGTAACTCATTCTGTTTTAATATGGATTTCTCTTATCTCGAATAAGATTATTTTTGTCACTTGTTTATTGATCATTTGCATTTCTTTTCCTGCTAATTAGTGCCCAGTTTTCTATCACATTCTTTCTCTTTTTCTTACAGATTAGTGGTATATTAACCTCTTATTCAATCATTTTTCTTTTCATAGTTTCTAAATTTTACCTATCAAAAATTATTACTGTCATAATTATTTAGGTTGGTGCAAAAATAATTGTGGTTTGCAGCTATGAATTTTAAATTATTATAACTGGGCTCAAAGACATCTTTATTAAACAAAATAGGAACCATTACAATAAACACATCATTGCCAATGAGAAATAGGTCTCTTTGTAGCATAAAAATCTGGGCTTTAGGATTTGACAAACTTATAGAAAGTATTTTCTACATTTTCCTGGTTTCAGAAGTGTTTTCTCTGAGAAAAGCTGTGATGCTTGAAGAAGTGGTAGTTGGTTGGCGAGAGATCAAGTGAATATGGAGGATGAGGCAAAAGTTCATAGCTCAATTTATTCAACATCTGAAGTGTTGGTTGTGCAAATGTGCAGTCAGGCATTGTCATAGAGAACTGGGCCCTTTCTGTTGACCAACCCTGGCTGCAGGCATTGCAGTCTTCCTTGCATGTCATTGATTTGCTGAGCAGACTTCTCAGATGTAATAGTTTCCCCAGGATTCAGAAAGCTATACTGGATCAGACTGGCAGCAGACCACCAAACAGTGACTGTGATCTTTTTTGGGTGCAAGTTTGTCTTTGGGAAGTGCTTGGAGGTTTCTCTTGGTCCAGCCGCTTAGCTGGTCGTCACTGGTTGATGAATGAAATCCACATTTCATTGCACGTCACAATCTGATAGAGAAATGGTTTGTTGTTGTTGCACAGAATAAGAGAAGATGACACTTGAAAATTACAGTTGTTCTGATTTTCAGTCAGCCGATGAGGCACCCACTTATTGAGCTTTTTCACCTTTCCAAATAACTTCAAATACCAAATGACCATAGAACAGTCAACACTGAGTTCTTCAGCAATTTCCCATGTAGTTGCTAGAGGATCAGCTTCAATGATTGCTCTCAATTGGTCATTGTCAATTTCCAATGACTGGGAACTATAATCCCCATCTTCAAGGCTCTTGTTTCCTTTGCAAAACTTCTTCAACCACCGCTGCACCGGTGGTTCATTAGCCATTCCTGGGCCAAGTGCATTGTTAATGTTGTGAGTTATTTCCATTGCTATCCAACCCATTTTGAAATTGCATTAGAAAATCACTTGAATTTGTTTTTTGTCTAACATTTCCATAGTCCAAACTAAATATAAAATAAATAGTAAGTATCATTAGCTAAAAACTATAAAGCAAGAAATGTGTATTAAAAATATGTATAACATAACCACATTCATTTAAGAATGTATTCCAGTATCAAACAGCAAATTTCAACAATGCAAAAACCACAATTACTTTTGCACCAACCTATACTATAATCACAGGTGTCAATCATTTTCTGTATAGCTTCCAAGCATCCTGTATTGCTTAAGGTCTTCTTGATCCCAATTTCATACAAATATTTTCCTAAATTTTATTTTAACAATATTTATTTGTTCATTTATGCATTCATTTTTTATTTAATATTTTTCATTCAGCTTTTCGATCTATTTGGAATTTATTTGTCTACATAGGATACGGGAGAAGTTGTAACATTTGGCCTCCAGATGGACTGTTAGTCATATCAGTGCCATTTATTTAATAATTCACCCATTTCTTCTTGAATTGATATGCTGATTTTGTGTTGTATTAAATTCCTATTTCTGTGTGGACCTTTATCTGAACTCTATTCTGTTATACTTCATTCATCAATACCTGTCTCTTGTATGCATTTTTCCTTAAGAACTTTAAAGTCATTTTGTGAAGTTCCCCTACCCATGAAGAACTGTTTCGATTCTGATTGACACTACAGATTATATTTTTCCTTTTCTTCTTCAGGTACTCTGTGCCATTTTTTTAAACTTTTGGTCATCACTGGGAGTGAGGGTTTAACTTTTCCATTCCATGTCTACATGGTTTTTGTTAGCAAAGAGAAACATCAATCGATTTAGGGTAAAAATAGAAAATTCAATCAGAGGGCTCCAGAGATGTACAACCAGAAGAATTATGAAAGCAGGGCAATGGAGCCCAGAAAAACTCCTACTTCCAAAGAGGCTGAAACACAAACAGAAGTATAAAATCTTAGAGTTTAGATACATCTGTCTCATAGGAATTCCAGAAAAAGAAAATTAAAAAATAGAGGGGAAGAAGTCAAGAACAAATAAAATTAACTGTTTAGTATTAGAGAAAGAAGAGCATTCATATTTCAAGGCTCTCAGAAGAAATGCAAAAAAAAAGACCCCCTCATGAACATGTGGTGGCCTAATTTCAGTACGAAAGGATTAAGAGAGAAACCTTCTAAAAACTTTCCAAGATGGGAGAAGAAAAATAAACCAAGAAGTTACTTATAAAGGAAAGAGACTTGGAGTATCCTTAACGTTCTCTTTCAGCACAAGATACAAGAAGACAAAATAACATCATCAAAATTCTGAAGAAGAGAAGTACTGAGCCAAGAACCTTTATCCACCCAAACTAGCAACCAAGTAGGAGGGCAAAGTGAGGACTTAGAGAGAAATCCACCCACAGATACTCTCTGAAAGAACCTGTACAGGAAAACAATGAGTGCAGAAGAGAGGAGGATGTGGGCTTCAAGAAACCATGAGAAGGAAGGAATGAACAAAAGTTACAGGTACACCACATGCCTTAATCATTATTGATGCATAGCTTAAATAGATATGTTTTATGATGATGGGGAACTAATCTCTCAGAAGATCTCAGCGTGGAAGGTAAACAGACATAAAGGAAAGGTGGTAGAGGAAAGGGAAAAGCACACCAAGGGCTGCTATGTTTTGTAGGGGTAAGTCCAGAACTCATTAATTTTAAGTAGCACTACAAAAATACAAGTTTACATGCATGTGTAAAAGAATTATAAACCACCGTCAAAAGAAGGAGAGAATGAATGACCTCCAAATCACTACAGAACAGCTGGTAAAAATAGGGGGTAAAAATAGGAAATGCACAAATGAAAGGCAAAGAAAAAAATGCAAGCATCAGTAACTAGCCCAAACACCTCAGTAATCACAGTAATCATGAATGGATTAAGCCTGCCAGTTAAAGGTCAAAGCCTTTAACCCTGGCTAAAAATATGTGTGTATGAAATGAAGTGGAGAATTAAAAACAAACAAAATACTATGGAAATAAAACACATTCTATAACAGGTAAATTCGAACAAAAGATAATAGGGATATAATAGGGGAAGTATGTCCTTTACAAGAGCAAAAAAGAAAAAGCATGAAATAAATTTAACATGAAATATGGAAAAGCAAAGTGAAGAAAGTTTTAATGAAGGATTTATAAATAAAAGGTAACCCACCTGTATGGAAAGACATACCATCCTTTCCGGGTTGGAAGATTTAACATAAAAGGCATGCTAATTCCTTCCCACATTAATCTAGAATTTTACTGTGATGAACATTAAAGTCCCAATAGGACTTTTTCCCCAGAACTTGGTAAGTTAATTCATCATTTTTTTTCATAATAAAAAATGCTACTTAAGAACACAAAGAAATTTCAAGAGAAGATAAAAATGAAAAAGAACAGTGAAAATTACATGATATTGACATATGTAGAGATAAGCACCCCATGCTCAGACATGGCAGTTCACTTCAATGTGCTGCCCCAAGGAGACTGATTCTGAGAAAGATTTCTTCAAAGATCGAGCTTCTGCATCTGCCTATAGATAGGCAGAAATATGCAGAAAAACTCTCTTTAGAAGAGATCCTGGAGAATCAGGCTGGGGTCGCAGCTGGAAGCTGGAACACATGTCCTCCAGAGTTGGGTTCTGTTCTCTGTCTTTTTCCTTCATTAACATTATAATCTCTAGTTTCAGTTTGGGCCAGCAAGAACAGACAGTGAGTCTCCTTTATGTTTTTACTCTAAACAAAATCAATTGTATATGCGTTCCTCAGCCTTCACACTAAATTGTAATCTTAAATGGTAGCTTCCTAATGTTACTTCACTTCTTTGTATCTGTGTTAAATTCTTACTGAATGTTTGAAAGTATATAAGATAATCAGTAAAGCTAGGCCTGGTCGCTGACCTGAGCGAGTCTGGACCTCCCTTCAAATCAATCATCTTGTCTGCAGTTCCTTTTCCCTGCGTCTCCGATCAGAGGCTCCGGGAACACTTTCAGACATAGGAATAGGCAAATCATGACAGGAAGTAAAGCAGAGGCCAGGAGAAAGAACACACATAACTGTGGAGATCACTGAGGAAAAGATGAGCCAGCCAATAAACCTGATGATGTGGTTACCCATACAGTGAGGAAAAAAGTATCTGGACAGCCCAGCCCAGGGCTATTGAGTGTGGCTGCACAAGGTGTGTGTCACACGCTGTAGTATAGGAATAGCATGCCCTCCCTCACGTGCCCAGCTTACCCCATTCACAAAAATAAAACCTAACAGGCTTAAGGAGCTAAAGCTAAGAAACAAAACCATAAAGACAGTCAAGCAACTAGAGAATAACATTTTTAAAACAAGATCTAAAACTCAAAGGCCATAAGTGAACTCATGAAATAATTTCTGTAGAACAAAACAAACGACATAAATACCATGAAAAGGCCACTGAAAGACAGAAAAATGCAATAATTTAATTAAAGAAATTTAAAACTCAGGGTACTCAAAGAGTTTCTATGGGTCATGAAGCCCATCAACTCAATAGAAGAATTGGGCAAAAGATACAAACAGGAAATTCACAAAAGAAGAAAGACAATCTGTAAAGACTATGATCAAAGAAATTAAAATTAACACTGAGGGAGAAATAATTTTTCACCCAGCAGAATGGCCAAAGTGAGTGAGGACACAAGGAAAAATGGGACTTCTCACATATTCTTGGAGCAAAAGTAATTTGGTGAAACCTTCTTGGAGAACAATTTGGAAGTATCTCTGGATATGAAAAACATGCTTGCCCCTGAGCCACTAATTTTATGTGTAGGCCCCTATTCATGTATTAGTACATGAAATTATATGTGCACAGGTATTCATCACTTCATTTTCTGTACAGAATGCAATTCTGGGTTTGAGGCTATAATCCTAAGAGATACAATTGTAAATGCTGTAATTCTAAATGCTAAAACCCCAAAAGATCAAAATCCCCAAAATATAATTCTGTGAAAAATAATTTAAAAATTATTTTAAAGTCATTTATTTCTATTTTAAAAGTGCATTTCTGAAGAAACATAAAAACACGACAGAATACTTCATAGCCCACTTTGTACAATAAAATAGGCAATTTATAGACTTAATGCAATCCTCATTAAAATATCGTTGTCATACTTTGAAGAACTTGAAAAATATTGTTCTTAGTTTCATATGGAACTAGAGAAAAATCCAGGTAGCCAATGCAATTCTATGAAATAAGAACAAATCTGGAAGCAACACATTACCAGACTTCGGATTATACCACAAGTCTATAGTGAGCAAAACAGCATGGTAGTGGCACACAAGTAGGGACATAGATCTATGGGACAGAACGGAGAATCTAGAGATCAAACTAGCCTCATATCACTATCTGATCTTTGATAAATCAAACAAAAGCATACACTGGAAAAAAAGAATTCCTATTCAATAAATGGTGCTGGGAGAACTGATTAGCCATGTGTAAAAGAGTGAAACAAGACCACCACCTCTTGCCATTTACAAAAATTAACTCACAATGGATAAAAGATTTAAATATACAACATGAAACTGCAAATACTCTAGAAGAAAGTGTGGACAAAACTCTGGATCTTATCAGCCAAGGAAAAGAATATTTGAAGATAACCCCATTGGTAATCACAGCAACAATAAAAATAAGTAAATGGAACTTGATCAAGTTTCTGCACAACTAAAGACACAATCAACAAAGCAATGAGTTAACCTCCATAAGGGGAGAAGATAGTCACATGTCAGGAATCTGACAAAAGGATAATAAACAGAATCTACAAAGAACACAAGCAAATCAACAAGAGAAAACAACCCCATTCATAACTGGCAAGAGACAGGAACAGAATCTTTTCTCATGAGGACAAATAGCCAACAAACATATGAAACAATGTTCATCATCCCTAATTGTCAGAGAGATACAAATCAAAACCACTTTGAGGTATCACCTAACCTCAGTGAGAACGGCCCACATCATAAAGCCTGAAGCCGCATTTGCTGGTGTAGGTGCAGAGAAAGTGAAACACTCATGCACTGTTGGTAGGACTGCAGACTAGTATAGCCTTTATGGAAAGAAGTATAGAGACTCCTCAAAGAACTAAAAGTGGACCTTCCATTTGATCCCACAATCCCATCACTAGGTATCTACTCAAGAGAAAAAAGTCATTTTACCATAAGGACATTTGCACTGAGTGTTTATCACACTCAGTTCAAAATTACAAAGATGTGAAAACAACCCAAGTGCCCATCAACCCATGAATAGATTAATAAACTGTGATATATGTACACTATAGAATATTATTCAGCCACATAAAACATGGAGACTTTGTATCTTTTGTATTTACCTGGAAGGATTTAGAGAACCTTCTCCTAAGTATCACAAGAATGGAAAATAAAGCATCATACATAATCAATCCTGAATTGAAACCAGTAGATTAATAACTACAGACCTACATGAGAGAAAAACTCAATTAAATTAAAAAAAGGGAAGGGTCTTAGGTAAGTTCCCATCTAGTGGGTACCATGTACAGATATAGGCCACACTTCCTTCTTGAGTGAAGGACAGAATTATATCTCAGACTTTACAAGCAAGCAATGTAACCTAATCATATGTACCCTCATAGCAATCTGAAATTAAAAATATATACATATAAACGTGACAGAACACTTCATAACCCACCTTACACAATAAAATAGGCAATCATAATATACACATTTTTGCAAGCTAAATGCTCAGGTGTACTAACAATATTCTCACCAGTATAACAGTTATGATCAAAAAAAAAAAAAGAGGCTCGGCACCTGCAGCTCAGCAGCTAGGGCAACAGCCACGTACACTGGAGCTGGTGGGTTCGAATCCAGTCTAGGCCTGCCCAACAACAATGACAACTACAACCAAAAAAGAGCCAAGCGTTGTGGTGGGCGCCTGTAGTCCCAGCTACTTGGGAGGCTGAGGCAAGAGAATTGCTTAAGACCAAGAGTATGAAGGTTGCTGTGAGCTGTGATGCCACAGCACTCTACCAAGAGCAACATATTAAGACTCTGTCTCAAAAAAAAAAAAAAAAAGAATATATGACTGTGCCCACCTAAAATACCTTGACAGACAACCTAAGTCTTTTGATAAGAGTGATCAAATGTGATGGGTCGCCACCACATATGTAGCCGCCTAAAGAGCTGGGATCTCAAGAAATGTTACCTTTCTGGAGAATGCAATGAGCACTTGCACCTGCGTACAATGCTCGACACAATATGTAGGCATTTCCCTGCCCACTTCATGACCTCCATCACAAGGCGAAGCTCTGCTCCTGGGTTATTGTCACCCAGACATGGCAAGTCATGCTCCTGTGGCTCCAGAAGCACCCTTTGAACCATCACAGCCCCCAGTCATGGAGGACTTTAGTCCCAGTGTCTAAAGCAATTCGGAAAGCTTCAAGGAAAAATTCCTGGCTCGGCGCCTATAGCTCAACTGGCTAAGGCGCCAGCCACGTACACCTAAGGTGGCGCGTTCGAATCCCCAGCCCGGACCCGCCAAACAACAATGACGGCTGCAACCAAAAAATAGCCGGGCGTTGTGGCGGGCGCCTGTGGTCCCAGCTACTTGGGAGGCGGAGGCAAGAGACTCGCTTGAGCCCAGGAGTTGGAGG
>CAUYTI010104882.1:0-18159 GCA_963575145.1 Galago senegalensis
AACAATGACAGCTGCAACCAAAAAATAGCTGGGCGTTGTGGCGGGCGCCTGTGGTCCCAGCTACTTGGGAGGCGGAGGCAAGAGACTCGCTTGAGCCCAGGAGTTGGAGGTTGCTGTGAACTATAATGCCACGGCACTCTACCCAGGTGGACAGCTTTAGGTTCTGTCTCAAAAAAAAAAAAAATTAGTATAATAATGTTGATAGTTTGAGGGTGAATATAAAGTTATAACTGCAAGCTTCAGAAAAGTGCCAGACACCAAGCGTATGCTCAGTCCGTGGTAATGAGGAGCACACTCTCTACTCCTTGATGAACAACTTGTCTTCGTCTCATTCCCAAGTGCTTTCTTGCAAAGCAATATGCAGGATGGATCTTGGAAGACAAGTGAGGAGGCCTGAATCCTGGTCCTCAATCTGTTAATCATTAGCTCTTTTAGCTCTGTGATTCTGAGGAATCCATGTGAGTGCCTGTACATTGATGAGCCGGTCTTCTGCAGGTTCTTTAATATTCTATCATGATGGTCAGAGGAAGAACAAACAAAAAGACGGAGAACCACCTTCCCAAACATGGACTCTGACACCCTCTCTCTGTGGTTAGGTTTGCCTGGCCTGCAGGTTCTTCTGGGTAGAAATAAGAGCAGGCTGTGGAAAGGAAACCACATTACCACCCTTTCTGCAGGAGGAGCCTGTCGTGATGGAGGAGAGAGAGAAAGGTGTTAGAGGCTCCTTTTCTGTTCAGTCTGATCAGAAAAGAAAATCAGGCTGAGCCACCTGACAACACGTCCCAATGTTGAGCATGTGAACTGTATGGATGTCCACTTTAATCGAACAATCCCCCTTCACCTTCATTATTTCTTCATCAGTATCAATGCCAGTGAGATCTGAAGGTCAGACATTGTAGTTCTTGAGTAACTTTTTACAAAATAATTAAAGTTCATTACTTCACTAGTAAACTGAGATTTTTAGCTGTCTCTTCATTCTGGAGGCCAATAGCTCTATGTTTGAGAGACACGTTTGCCACCCCCCGAAGTGAAAAAGGAGCCAGCCAATAACAGCCAGGTCCACCGAGAGAGACAGCACCTCCCCGGGACTAGTCCTCAGGATCCAAACAGGAGCTGGTGCTGGTCAGGTGCTCCAGAGAAGTGGCACGATGGCTGGAAATGGCAGACAGAACTGGGCTACCAAGTGGCTGTGTTTGTTTTTAATAAACATGACTAAATGGGCTACTATAATAATAAAAAAAATCTTAGTGTACAAGCCTTGAGAAATAAAAGAAGACCCTGCAAACTTTGGGTCAGATGTTACAGGCAAAGCACAAATCAAGGATCAGAACTGTGGACCCGCTCCTACCCAACAACAAATAACGGTTTTTAATTTCCTCTGGCAAGAGATTGATGATCACATCTGAAACAACAAGAAGAATTTGTGAGCTGTTTCCAAAGCAGATGGAGAGAGGCCGCACTTCAGAATAAGTCTAAAATTCCATCTATCTTGACAAGGGCTTGCTAACCAACTGAAGGATGAACTTCTGCTTGGGAGGCCAGGCATAAAAGAGGCTATGACAGGACCAGTAAGAGATCCTTTTAAATAATACAGGCAGACAGAAACACCCATTAGTTAGCCCAAGCTTTTCAGAGATAAGGAGGTCACAGGTATAGTCACAATTCCCATTACGAAGTTCAAAGTCCAGAAAAATCAACACCAAAAAGACAAAAAAAAAAAAAAAAAAAAAAAAGAGAGAGAGTGAGAGAGAGAGAGGAAAAAAACCTTACACGAGTGCCAGTTTTACAGGGTTTTTACAATTCTAACATGCAGATTGCTTTGGTGAGAAATTTTAGATTTCAATAACCTGCAGAGTAAGACCACTTGGGATATTTATTCTGGGTTTCTGGTTTCCAACCAATATAAGAATCAATTTAGTCCCTCTAATTTTATTTTCCTTCAGACTTCAGGCCTTATTAAATCTTGGATATCCCCTTACATAATCTAAGTTACACAAGCCTATGGGTGTTTCATACATGCCAAAGAAAATTCATTTAGAAGGGATCTCAGTGCTGGACACAAACATCTCAGGAAAGACAGCACAGAGAATTCTAAGAAGGAAGGATAAATAAGTCTTCAGGGAGCAGAAGATGCTGATGAGGAGACGTGAGAAAAGAAGAAAAGGAAAAAGCCACTGAGCTCTCTCTCTAGTCACAGAAGGGTGGACTTGTTCAAGGCGTGATGCTGGACTGGCTAAGCGCCAGTCTCGGAGGTCCGGGAAGGCTGGGGGGCTCAAAAGAAGGCAAATGGTAGAGGTTCACACAAGGAGATCTGGGTAACTGATGAGAAACAATGGTAAGGCTTAACATTTCGGAAAGGTCAGGTGCTCCAGCCTTCTCTTTTAAAAGGCAAGGAAATCGAGCTTCAAATGTACTGCTCAAAGTTATACAGCAAACACCGTATTTGTGCTTGTTGAGTGCTAACGGCAAGAGGCAATAGGGACTCCCACATTTCCCAATGTCATGGGAAAGTGGTCTTTTCTCCACCGAGTACCATCAGACACCAGCGTACACACCTCATGCTCATCCTCGTATTCTTTGAGCTGTCTTCAGTTTGTAAGAGACTTTTTGAAGATCTTAAGGCTTCCTCCATCCTTCCCCGGTCCTGTGCGCCTTTACCTTGGTTTCCTTCCTAACTCTGACCACTCCCTTCCATTGCCTCCTCTACTAATCCTGCTCCTGAGGCATGTAAGTATTCTAGCCTCCCTTTCTTGGTCCTCTCTTGTCTTGTGACACATATACCACGTAGAATCTAATAATCTACAATTTTACAGTTCACACCCACGGGACACAAACAGCTTTCATTTCACGATCCCAATCTAGGCCACAGCAGTGGGAGTGTGGGTGGATATGCTGTCGGGCCTGCCTCATCTTTCGCTTTCTAGTGTTTGTGTCTTGTGTTGACACCTCACCCCATTCGCAGACTCACACACCTGTAGAGAAGTGGCATTCGATGTCTTTTGCACTTTCTCTAGTCAGGTACCAAACCTACAACTCTCATTAAAGTTCTTGTTACACTTTAGTTTTGTAAACATCGCTAGGTTCCTTGTTAAAATGCAGGCTTTTCATCTCCAGTCTCCCTCCTTCAGAGACTTTGATAATTCAATGGGTGCCTGAGGCCTGTATTTTATATGCACTTTTGGGAGATTCAGATTTGGAAGGAGTTACAGATTTGAATAGGACATGTATTTTAAGCTGCCACGTCGAGTGTGAGTGTGTCATGGGTGCATGGCTCTGTCTCATGTTCCATTGCTGCTCTGGGTAATATACTGTGCACAGTACAGAACTCACGAAGTGATGGTCTTTTGAAGAAGAGGTGCTTATAGAAAGACCTGATGAATCCAGTGAAATATTTCCCATTCTGAATGTAAGAGCCTGTGCAGAGTAATAAGTGGAATTGTGTTTCAAAGGATATACTAAGGTACCATTGGCCTTGCTTCCTGGAATCCAGAATCTTAGAGTCTCAGGGGTTCTGTAATTAACCAGTTAATGTTGGTGGCCTGGAGTGAAGGCTGGGAAATGTGTGCAGATGCCCGGAATGAGTGCCTGAGCAATTCGTTCCTTTTCATAGTGTTTACTGTTTGCAAAGCAATTCCGGATCTAGCACGATGCCCAGTGCACCCAAGTGGATATCTCATTGTTCTGTGGACTGCAGAGAGCGGCATCACATTTATGACATGTCCTGGGGTATTACATCACCACCACATAGCTGTGGTTTGGCTTCCTGTGAGCTATGTATCCCCCTGGGTATAAAACTACCTAACACGTCCTTATACTGCCCTGGTAGTGATTTTACAAAAACCTTCCATCCAATGCTCTAATTATCTGCTATATTCAAGTTATGCCCAATTCGTTTGTTCAGTTTTCATTAAACAAGTTATTTCTGTACTAGCAAAAGGTCAATTTAATTGCACCAATAACTTTCAAAAAGACAGTCCAATCAATACAATTGTATTATACGTGGATTAAAATTTACCTTGCTACTTCCAGTAGCAAATTGCAAACAGTAGCAATTATCAGCAATTTATTCCCGCTTTTCAGTAACTCCCTCACTTCTCAGTTTCATTAAACAAACTCGTGAGACCATTCTTACAGCGGGGATTGAAATCAGCGCTCTCTCTCCCACTCACTGAGCCAGTTGAGAAACAGCCACCAAGGAAATGGGATGAAATACGTTCCCGGGTACTCCTCACCTTCAACAGATGATTATTCAGTAGCACCTTTTTATCAATTCATTGTTCAATCAACTAAGGAAATACTTCTGTCTCGTGGAAAGTCAAGGACGTGATGCTGTGATAGACAGCAAGGAGGGGGGGAACAGAGCCCTGGATCTGAAGGAGTACCCGGCCTACTCACAGAGGCAAGATATAGACGGGTAAAAAGTTACAGAGGGTAACAAGTTCAAATCATTGTTCACGACTAGAAATAGAAGGAATATCATGAAGCACCATCTGATTAGCTGTTGGATTAAAAGAATAGAAAATAATTGTCATAGGGAGTTAGGGAAAGAACACTCTCTCTGGGATTTGGTGACATTATAAGCCTTGGCGAAGGGGCAGGAATTTGGACACTGAATGCAAAGCAGGATTGGGATGGACAAAAGAAAGAAGAATATGTGAGGCAAGGCACAGGAGACAGAAGTGAAAATGGTTGTTTCTGTTTGCTGGGACTATGAGACAAATAACCTACTAGAATAGTGGCCATGAAAGGACTCTGTGGATATGATCTTGATATTCACTCCTTGATTTGAATACTTCAAATATAAAAATGATTTTGAAAATGCAAATGATACAAGTTTAGGGAAAGTACTAATAAAGTACTCCAGACAAAGCCAGCTTGCCACAATACATGCTGCTAATGTGCCCTAAATTCCTATTTCACAGAGGGTTCTCATTTGCCACGGACTAGAATAAAAGAGAGAGTTCCTTGACAAAGACTTTACAAAGAACAAAGCTGGTTCTGAACGCTGCTGCCTTTGCAGGTAATTCCCAGAAACTTCAAGTAATAACACACATTTTCAGCTCAGCTGCCCTGGCTTTCTAAACTTAACGCAGCCTTGAGATAATGAATTCAAAAAGGGGAACTCAACTGTGAACACTCTGCAAGGCTTGGCAGTGTGAAAAATCCTCTTGTGCACTTTATAATTTTCTGTTTGTTTTAATCTCTACGCAGTAAAACCACCCACTTTGTCACATGCACACAAACTAGTCTTAGGGGCAGGTGAAGAGTCTCCCACCTGGTTCCGACTTGTACGCACAGCACATTCTGCACGTGGATTTCCTCGTTTCTCTGCTGAGACGTGTGATGCGGTGAGGAAATAATAGCAGGAACTCATAATATTTCTCTGTGAGCACCATGCTGAGGATGGTCAAATCTTCATTTCCTGAGATAAGTAAGCTACAAAGCTGGGATCCCAGGGGCCCTTGGACCTTTTGGGGTTCAATCCTTTTTTCATCCTGCTAATATTCCATCTAGCCCAGCCCTGGAATTTGGGGACAACATTGTCAAAGACGGGGCCGGGGGGGGGGGCGTTAAGTTTCGAGGGCAACTCACCAAAAAGGCAGAATCAGTGTTTTGTTTAGAAATGACTTCCTCTTTTTATCATTATTTCCCAAACATTGATGCCAAATACCTAAAATTATTATCATTGATACTAGAAAAAGTCTGAGCCTTAATGCTTAACCTGGCTCAAAATCTTAACCTAAGTTTGTGTCTTTGGGAAAATTCTTTATTTTCTTTGTCTATTGAATGGAGATAATCATAAATATGGCACAGATTTGAAGAACAAGTTTAATTAGATCAATTAGAAAGTATAGTACTTACGAAATAACAAACATGCATTCTCTTTTTATAGGCTCTTCTCTGCAGACATTTATTTAAAATTACATTGTATGCTTGTGAACTTCATCTTAGAACTTCAAAAGGACATTATTTTGATCATGCAATAGTAAATAAGGTAATTCATATTAAATAATACACAAATATATAATGCTTGGTTAGAGTTGCTTACAAAATTCTGTAAAATGTTACAACCAGTGCTCCTGGATCTTGGGCAAAACTTGTTCCAAGAAATTATTGCAAAAGAAAAAATCACAGTGGAACAAATGTGGAAGTTCCCAGAGAGCTGTGTTCAGGTACATTTCTATTCTCTGACATTAGCGAAAGCTTTAGCCCCTACTTGATCATTGTGCTCAAGCAAGACCACAGGAAGCAGATGTCCCACCAGCCCCAGCCCACTTAACTTTTCTACCAGAAAGGCTATGTCCTGCCCTGCTTTTTTAGCACGATGCTTTAACTTAAGAAGAAAATGATGAAGTTATCAGCACAATCATCCCAATCTTCCAAAGATTTTCTCTACACTTCCTGGAGGGAACATATAAAAGACCCCCACAATCATTCCGAAATCTCCTCTCTCTCTCTCTCTCTCACACACACACACACACACACACACACTTTTCCAGTCACCAGAGGAGGAGCTGACAGTAGCTATCATTCTTTGTTCTGATTTGAGTTTCTACACACGGTAAGAAGTACCAGAAGAAACATAGGGAGAGTGAGAAAAGTACATATAAATATCCCAAAGGCGATGGTTTCAGCTAGTGCTGTATTGTTGTATTTTTTATAAGACAGTGTCCTGTTGTGGTGGGTTTGACGATGTGCAGAGAAAGGCGTATAGTCACATAACACACACATGCCAGAAGAGCACATGCTTCAGACTTAACCATAAATGGATTTCCTCTGTTTGACATGCGACAGTAGCCCTGACTCAGGTTCTAAAGAGCCCCAGGTTGCCCCACTTCTACCACCGCTAGTATGGCCTCAGCCAGGCGCAGATCCTATCAT
Source organism: Galago senegalensis (assembly GCA_963575145.1). Taxonomy (NCBI): domain Eukaryota; kingdom Metazoa; phylum Chordata; class Mammalia; order Primates; family Galagidae; genus Galago; species Galago senegalensis. The sequence continues at coordinate 6,883 of CAUYTI010104882.1, forward strand.
TTCCCGAGGTCTCATGCACTTTGTCTGAAGCATGAGAAGTAGACCACACCAATGGTTTCCTTTTTCTTTCTTTCCTTGTTCTTTTTTTTTTCTTTTGTTTCCCTTTAAAGTAATGAGATCCTATTTAAAGATACACTTTTGTATAAGGTCTACTTCTAAAGGACATGGTCAAAAACCCAATTCTAGTTGATACCTTTCTTTTACACTTCCATCCAATTCCAAAGCTGGCTCCCAAGGACACCATTTTAAAGATGTCAGATTCATGTGCAGACTTAGATGAGCTCTAAGATATTAATTGGCTATATAATTTTAAGATGCGTAAAATGAAATAAGCAGGAGAGATGCTATTGTCTGAAGTCTGACTTGGGTTGCTCATACTACCGACTGTCTCTGATTGAGCAGTGCTGGGTAGACCATCTGTTTTTGAGTTACTACTTCACATGCCCAGGTGAATTGTCACTAACATTCCTGAGATAAAAACCTGTTCCATGAACAGAACTATTGACCAGAGATAGGCTTTCCCAGGACCAGTGAGAAAGCCTGGTCCTTGTGGCCACTTGGTGTGTTCCAATAGGGTCTAGAAGAGATTTCTGCTGTAGGCATGTGAGCTAAAGGGTCACCCTTGGAACCATGTTTTTCTTAGTGAGGAATAATCTAAAGTACATTTTCTATCTCTGAGGATCAAATTCTAGTCAATCTATGAGCAACAGTCACTGGAGATTGCAAAATGAAAGCCAAAATTTATCTACTCTCTTTTCTTCTTACAGAATAATGGTCAGGAATTTTAACCCACATTAATTTATTACCACCATGGCTCTGACTCAAACCATACTGCAAAAGTTCTTCAGTTTTCTGGAATATCACAAAGTAGATGGTTCCTGTTAACTGGTTATTGTTGGATCATTAATAAGCCTGAGTCCAGTATTTTCCTCCTTATCTATCCCTTGACTCTGACATGTGGCCATAGGTAAGAGGCCAAGGTAGACGGAGATGGTCTTGCAGGCTGCTGTGACACTCCCCTGCCCCAGTAGGATTACAAGGAAAAGGCAGCCAGGTGTAGAGGGCCTGGGACTCTCAGTCAGTGAGACTATAAAATGGTATAGCCTCTCTGGAAAAGAGTTTAGTAGTTTCTCAAAAACTTTCATATGTTTCATATTTCACCTATGCAACTCCCCTTGTCTCTACTGAAATGCAGCTACTCTATTCCTTTGCATTAAACCAGGAGAAATAAAGGCATGCAAAAGCACGTATACAGATGTTCCTAGAAGCTTTATTTGTAATGGCCTCAAACTGGGGACAACGCCAACGTCCATTATCAGAAAAACACACCGTAGTATATCTGCACAGGGGAATGAGGGGAAGATGCTGCATAAAAAGAGCACCTCCTGTGTGCTCTTTTATGGAAGTGGAGAAAATACAAACTAATTTACAGTAACACGGACTAGATCAGTGGCTGCCTGAAGATAGGAGTGAGAGGGGAGGAGTGGGAAGGGGAAAGAGCAAAGGCCCCAAGGAAACCTAAGGGGTGATGGATACAATTATTGTCTTGGTGCTGGAGATGATCTCATCAAATAAAAACTTTATCAAATAGTATACTTTCAATGTGTTTAGTTTATATGTCAACTACATCTCAAAAAAGCAAATTTTATACAAGTGTAGGGAAAGAGCTGGAAAGACAAAGGAAGAGCCACAGAATTCCTCCCACACTATCTGTGGGGTGACCACCAATAAATCTTCTTTCTAATTGCACCTGAAATAAAAACTTAAACCAAATAACATTCTCATGTTTAAAGAAGCACATTCACACAATAATATCCTATCTGAACACCTTGCTCTTTCCTCCAAACCAACCTGCCCACTACTCATGAAGATACGCTTTAGTTCTGAGCCTCATTCTAACCTGCATTCGAGCCTGTATTGAAACTATTTCTCTTTTACGCCTTCAGAAATTTTTTGCCTCCCTCTGCTGCTTCCTCTGCATCTTTCCTCTGTGATTCCAGTTGAAACCCAGAGGCCGGGCCCTGGCAATAGCAAAGCTATTCTGCTCCATCTAGTGGGATCCCTGAAGAACGAAGAAGCGGCCCAGAGTCACCATCAGAAGAGGAACAGATCCAGCCTGGCAAAAGACCAGCCCAGGCCAGCCTGCCACTCAGCTTCCTATCTGGACAAGAGAGGCATCTGGGGAGACGGAGCTGCACTCTGCACGGAAATGCTGTCGTTTGACTTGATCCTTAGACAGTGAGGGCTGGGACAGATGTAAATGTTTCCTGCCGCAGCGCAAAATGGAAAGATCACAGGAGGCTGGCACCTTTGATTTGGCTCTCACGGCACCACAAGGAAAGCCAGCAATGCCGGGCTATTTTTAATGTTCAAAGGGCCTAGCAAAAGATTTATGACTACAAATATGTAGTGTGGGAGAGATAAATTGGAGCAGGGCTCTCCCAGCTCCAACAGAGGAGTCAGCCTGCCAGCCTGGTCAATAAAGTATTTAAACCCTGAGTGCCATGTGGTTTGTCATAGATTAAAGTTTGAAAATCTTTTATGGTGTAACAAGGTCCTTAATTATAACTCTGGGCTTTGGAATCATTTGCAGGTTGTGCAAACAGCAAGAGTTATGCCACAGTGAACATCCTTGGACACCATAGCCTTTAAATTCAATGCCGGGAGAAAAGCACTCCAGTTCAGAATTACATTCCCAGAATAAAGGAAACTGAGTTTTCCCATAAAATTCTCCTATGTCTCAATTGGATTTGATATTTCTTTCTACTATAGAATTCATAGACTCTAATGAGCTGTCTGAAATTTCAAGGTGATTTTTTTTTGTTTTTTTGAACCATTTTACCTTTGTTAACAAAACTGCTAAAACATCCTTCCGCTTTCTGAAATTTAAGATGCACGATCATTTCATTTGCTGAGGATTTCAGCCGCTGACTAATGTCTTCAGCTAATAGTTACTAAATCAGCAACTTCTTTTGGAACAAAAGATTCTTGAATCTACAGCTAGCAGGATTCAATTAGCAAAATATCTAACTATAATCAACAGATAACACTGCAGTCATTTTTGGGTTTTGTTTTTTGAGACAGTCTCACTCTGTTACCCTGAGTCGAGTGCTGTCGCATCACAGCTCACAGCAACCTGGGCTCACTAAATTCTCTTGCCTCAGCCTCCAGAGTACCCTGGCCTACAGGCACCTGCCACAATACCTGACTAGTTTTTCTATTCTTAGTAGCAATGGGATCTCTCTCTTGCTTACATTGGTCGGGAACTCCTGTGCTGAAGCTATCCACCTGCCTCAGCCTCCCAGAGTGCTAGGATTACTGGCATGAGCCACTGCACTTGGCCTCACACTGCAGTAGTTTGATTCTTAAGGAATGATTGGCATTAATCTACAGTGAAGTTAACATTATCCACAGGCTTAATGCTTGGGACTTTTTACCCAGAGATATAGGCCTCTACAGATGAGTGTTATCTTATAAAAAAGACACTATATATCAGCCTAAGTGTAATGCAGATAGATATATAGATACAGACGTAAAGGAACATATATGTAAGGCAGAGGGAAAGGTATTCACGGACCTCCTGTCTAACTCACAATGAATATATGTGTTTTATCAAGGCCTATACTGAGAAATCTTACTTTGTAAATCTGAAATGTTCCTAAAGTGCTTTAAATTAATGGAATTACCACGTATGTAGTAATCACTTCTCCCTCCCTCAACTGACACTATTTACCACTTACAAAGAAACTTTCAAAAAAAATTTTTATGACATTTTCATTTAATATATATTTCTTAATTTTCCTGCTCATTGAGCAAACAAATACTGCGGTAAGTAGCACTAAAAAAAGGGAGCTCTGTAAACGCAGATGTATTTGTTGTGAAAATAATTTTTAATTGGTTAGGTATGAATTTTTGAAGATGGAACAATTTTTATAACTAACCAGCCTTTCAATGTGACAGCAGACTAGATAAGACAAAGTGGGTGTCTCTGGGAGCTGATTTCACAGTGTACAGTTGCAAGGAATGGTGGTGATGAGCTAAAAGATGTGTTTGCCCCAGGAGCAGTGGGGGCCACCTGGCGTCACTTTAGGGTATTTACCTTTGGCCAGACCAAATCAGAACTCCTTGATCTGCCTGAAGTGACAACTGCCTTCCATTGCTATCTTCCCTGTCTTTCCCACTTACCACTTGAACTAAGGGGAACGTAGGGTAGTGGGGAGAGTATTCATGGACTGTTGAGGGTGTCCAACTTTATTTTTTCTCTTTGCCCCATATTGGAAGAATGAGTTGTCTTGGGCTGCACATTAAATATGCAAACACTAAGAAAAGCTTATTAGAAAAAAAAAAAGTCTGTGCATATGTCCAACACCACAGATAAACAAAAAAAGTTCTCACAAAATCCACTGAGCTGTAGGTTGGACATGCCTGGTTGTCCCTAGCTCATAAAAGGCCTCTCAGCCTCAGAGTTCTATCTATGTTCACATATGAACTGAAGGATAAACTCTTAAACAGAAACACCCTGAAACTACTTCAGGAGACACACCCCATACCTCCATGTCCTGCAGTACAGATTGATTCTCTTGAACAGGCAAATCCTATCTCTTCCTAATGGCCCAGGTCAAACATTGATGCTTTTAATCATCTTATGATCCTGCACGAACTCTTCTTGCCTCTGTACCTCTAAATTACACGATGGTAATACACTATTAGTATGAATGATGAAAGAGCAAGACAAAATGAAATCATGGGTGTAATAGAGTGAAAAAAATCCTTCCCGTTCCCAAGGATGTTATGCTGTATGGAGACAAAAGAGAAATAAGGATTTGGGCATGAAATGAGCAAGAATATACATTAATGTGCTGTGGAAGCCAAAGAGATTGGGCAGATGATACAGGACTACACTTAAGAGAGAGTGTGAGCAAGTAAGGTGGATTAAGGTGCACACACCTGTATGGATGGGTGGAGGCAGGAACTGTAAGCTATTTACCAAGGGGAAAGCACCAAAGGTAGGGTGCTGCTGGCATTAGCATCATGTAAGGTCTCCAATCTCAAGTCCAAGTTATTTTGTATATTCTCTAAAATATCCTAAAGCCAAGACCACATGAAGACTTACACTGTTGGTCATTATCTCATGCGTGTCTTAGAGCCTCTATTTAGATTGCATAGGGAACCCTTCTATAATATGTATCCCCTCATCAGGGTGAACCAGAACTCAGTTCACTGAGGGAGTCCCATCTTAATTGCTAGATTGCCTCCATACCCTCTGAGAAGTATGTAGGAATGCCACGCAGTACCCTCCTCATCTATACTTTCCCTTCCTAGGGTTTACATTTGGTTAATTGTGGTTGCAAAATATGAAACAGAAAATCTCAGAGATAAACACTCATATAACATTTATTAGAACATACAGCTGTGATTATTCTATTTTGCTACCATTTACTGTTAATCTTTTACTGTGCCTAATTTATAATCTAAATTTTATCAAAAGTATGGAAGTATAGGATAAATCACATACATAGTACTATCTGTGGTATTAGGCATCCACCAGGGCCTTGGAGCACATCCCCCATGAGAAGGGAGGACTACAGTAATCTCTTCAGTATAAATTATATATATATCCACATATTACACACAACCACAGATGTCTCTACCCCATCAGTGGATGCCTTTCTCACAGTCATTCCATTTTTGCATAGCTAAGTTGAGTGGTCACCTAGTTCTTAACCCCATGGCCAAAGGTTATTTTCTGTGTACACCAATAATTCTCCCAGCATAAGAGCACTCTTTTCAGATATGCCAAAAGTAGGATTTCATGGAATAACTACATCCAGAACATTTTTAAAACAGCATAATAATTATAATCTCCAAATACATACATGGATTGAAGATATACAAAGGGTTACTATATTCAATTACCCTCATAGTCAAGATCATCTAATCCTGAGTTGGCTGAATTTTTGAAAGCAAAGTTATATTGTTATCATGCTGGAAATCTTCTCCTGCTGTGACATATCTTTGCTCTATCTCCTATTTATATAACAATTAGCTTCTATTATGAATGAGGACCACATTTAGCCTCCAGCAACCCAAGGCTCACAGATAAGCACACTATTCCGCCGTCTGCCACAAGGTGTCCAGAACTAATTGATCTGACTCATCCCTGAGGAGTGAATCCCACAGAGTGAGTCCTGGAGATGTTTCTGCATGTTCCCACTGCCTTAACGTCTTGGGGCTGCCAAAGCCAGTCTTACTTACCCCGTGCCTGTGTTACTTCCCGTCACTCCATTCTTCTACTTCTCTCTCAGAGCAAAGTGCTTCTTCACACAGATGCCAGTCCCAGGGCGGGTTTCATAAATCCAGAGGTTCACTTTCGTAAAGCTAAGCCAACTGACTTATCAGGAACTGTCTCATGTTCTTATTTCTCCAAGATCTTGGGACTCCTGAGCAGGCCGTCATTATGCTGGGGCCTCTTTCCACACACCGTCTTCAAAATCTTCTTTGCATCACTTGTTCTTTACATCACTTGGTTAAATATCCTCACTGCTTTCCTCCCATCCCCTTCCCCAACTTCATAATGAAAAGGCATAGCAGCCTGTAACAAATGCTTGTCAAAACTCAAGGGCTTCTAATTAATTCCTTGTAATGCTATTTCTTATATCAATTAAGTCCTGAGGAACCAGCGACTCCCTGTCAAGGCCAGCTCTCTACAACTGCACAGTGACAGACTTTCTGTGCAAAAAAACAGCTTTGGGGCCTTAACTGAACAAATTCCTGCCAGCCCCTCCTTGCTTCTACCGTGGGGTCATTCACTCTTGCTCTGGGGCTTCAAATGAGCTTGAGTAAAGTCACTCCTGAGGTTACACAGTCAGGAATGGAATTTTGTTCCCAGACACTTCTTGTGAGAATGTACTATGATACCCCAGAATGGTGATGGAGCAGGGGGAGGAGTCCACTAGTTCCTTCCTCTGGATAAGGTGTACTCCATGTTCTTGGAAGACACAGACACCGAGATATAGGTCTAGGAGACAAGACAGGGAGTGGCCATGGAGACCAAGGAAACAAGGTGTCAAGTTGGAGAAGGTGCTGTGCCCACCGATTGACTATCCAGAACAAACAGCAGTGGAAGGCCAAGGCAGGATCAAAACCAGCTGCACCCACCAACATTTTTCCCAGGACATAGAATTCTCACAAAGCTGAACTCTCCCTTTTCTTACTTTATTTCCTAATCCCCAGCTCTATATTCAGAATATTCTGAGAACTCATCCCTATGAAAAATGGACCCTCAGAACCTTGTATTTGCAGGTGGTTTTCAAAGTCTTGCTGCACAGGCCAGGAATAGACAGGTATCTGTTCCACAGAGGCTATCTCCGGCAAAGCCCACCCTATCCCACTACACTCTTTAGGAAACTTCTAGGCCAGGCTCATTTTTGGAGTTAACAATGACAAAAGGAACAAAGAGGTATCTCTCCCTTGACTATCATCCAGCCCTGCCATTCAGAAAACACAACAATCCATCCTCACAATAATTCTTCATAATCCAAAACACAATAATTCATCTTTCTTTAAAATGTTATGTAGATGCTCCTCAGCTTAGTTGGGGTTATGACCCAATAAATCCATCATAAATTGAAAACATCCAAAATAGAAAGGGCATCTTATACTCTGATAAACCCATCCTAATGTAAAAAAAAAAAGTTAAGTGAACCATTGTAAGGTGAGGACTTTTGAACGGTCACATTCAATTTTTTATGAACAATACATACATGAAGTAACATGCCAAAACCACCAAGTTGGACAATGGCAGGGCTGGGACTAGGATCTCCATGTGCTTGACTCAACTGTATAGATTATCGCTTCTCTGATATGACTTGTAAGACACTTTTTCAGAACTCACGTCTTTATGACTGTGTATTCTGATACGTGCATAAGGATTGTATTACATGGGTGATAGTGGGATGGGATTCTTGACAATCCAGGGCAATACTAGCTTCTGAGACGGCACAGGAAAATTGTACATTTCTTCCTAAATGTTGTTGCTATATAGGGGGATGAAAGGTCCTTTAGCAAGGTCCCTTTCCTTGTGTCACAGTAAACACCATAAAATAGAGACAGAGGTGCTGGCTCATATTCAGGAGTGAGGAGAATCCTAACATTTTGGATTCTCTGTGATGAGCCACAAATTTTCCTTTTCTAGGAATGAGCCCCAAAAAACTCTATTTTAATTTTCCTAGTGATTTTACAGACTTAAGGCTCTCTGGCAAACTGGTTCAGGGCAACCTGCACAAGTTCAGATGACAAGCTAAAGGCCTACTTCACTGTGGTTTTAGACTGACTCGTTGGTTACTTAATCTAGTTCTCTTTCCTCGTGCACGTATCAGTGGATTATATCTCCCAGTGCCCCGTGCAAGTGGCTACTCATCTGCAAGCAGAGCAAGGAGGAGAAGGCACCAAGGAATAATAAGGTACAGGGTGGAGAGCAGGAGGGGAAACAGTGGGCTGTGTGGAAGGGACCACCCGCCCGCCAGCTGTACTCTACATAAAAGGAGTTTATTCTTTACCAAGAAGGGTGGAAGCAGAAATAGAGGAAGCCATGGATGTACATTTAATTTACAACCTTAAGGTATGAGGGGCGAACAAAAGACTAACATTCAGGTACTTGATTCTCTACTGGACTATGGTTCTAGTTTTCTCTTCAAGTGGACATGAGGCTCCTTCTGGGGTCCCATGAAGGTGAACGGTAACCATCCCAATCTTCTTATAATAAACCTCCACTCCATGAATTTACCTGAATGAGTCTATGTTACCCACAACCAAAGGACTCTCCCAATTAGTGCAAATAAGCTACCACTCACATTGTCTCTCCTGTTTCTTGCAACCTGCCCAGCCACTGTTGTGCCACTGATCACCACATGGCCCTCCACTTGGCCCTGACTAGCTTCTACTGTCACCAGTCTTTTCAGTGATTGACAGTTCCAAGAGTAGGAGGCCCATACTTGAAAACTCTTACGGAGTGTTTAGTATAACGTCAGGGTCTCCAATCACACAGAATCGCACTGTCATTTTCAGGGCTCATGGTTCCCAGAGTTAATTACTGGCATCCTTCTTTCATGGAAAAAGTGTGTTAAGCTTAATTCTATGCACCAAACAAATTTGCTTTCATGTGTACAGATTTGGGCATTTACAATGTTATTAAAATAATAACAGACAAATATGAAAAAATATCATTAAGCTCACAAAGGGAGTTAATAATCTTCAGAACTCCAGTCCATTCCACATTTTAATAAATCTAAGAGTTGGGTTTGAACCAGACACATCGTGTATCAAGTAATGTAGTACTTATTTTTAATAACAGATTCTATAAACAAGTGATTAAATATCCTTAGGGCCAAATCAGTAACCATCTTTTTTGATAAGTAAATATTTATTGAAACACAGTCATGCCCATTTATTTATTATTATTTCTGGCTCTTTACAGCTGAATTAAATGTTTGTGACAAAAGCTGTCTGACTCACAAAACTAAAAATATTTACTATTTACTAATTAACCTGCCGATTGCCAGATTAGAAGGAATATCATATTAACCATTTTCTCGTCTTCATAATATTTCCTATCACTGTGTCCTCTTTTTTTCCATCCTGCTATTTCCACCATAGTCCAGATGCTTGGTTCTGCTCCTATTGCCTGCAATTCTACCTTTTAATTTGTCTCCTCTTATCCTGCCTCACCCTCCTGCCTGAGCCTCTGTCTATGATAATCTCTTCTATAAAGACTCAATCAGCTAAAATACTTTCAAGAGCGTCAGTCCAACTTCCAAAATGACAGGATCCTTGCTTTTACTGTAGTCTGAGAGGTCATGAGCAAAAGAAAGAATCCTTCCCAAATGAAGATTACAAGAGTATAATAGAGGGCAGCTTAAAGAAATATTAACTAAAGTATTTTCCCCGGAAGCACCTAAAAAGAGGACAGGAAGGGGTTGGATGGGGGGGGGGGTGATGCTAAGGCACGGTTTCTCTGTATGTAATATCTCTTTTAAAACATAGACTGTTACTATCCTTTACTTGTACATGGAGGTGAAGAAAAATTAGTGTAACAATTTACTTACTAGAAGTTGTGATATTATGCAACAAATGTCTTATTTATCATTTCTACAGTAACTTTAAAGACCAAAATAATGAGATATAGCCTCATACAAGATAGTAACAATTCATATTATTAGAAGTCTTTTCTTGTTCTGACATGCATTGAAATACTTGTTCAAGGCAATTAACTCAAGTCTAGGTGGAATTAACAGCATTCAATCCCAGACCGTGTGGGTGTCCGAAAGATATGAATGACATTTGGCTGTGAAGATATTTCTCCATGGCTATGTTTCCAAAATCTGACTGGTAACTGTAACCACTCATACACAGATGCCTTTTCTAGCAAAACATGATAACTCAAGTCCATGTCAATATAATTAAGTTTCAGTCTGTCTGCTATATCGCAGACAATGGCTGGGTGGATTTTCATTAAATTAGGAGGCTATGTGTCATGTGTTAAAATCAATTTGAGGGGCTTGTGGAAGGGGAGTTGCTATTCTCTAGAGCAGCTTCAATTGAGATAAGATGGAACGTTTAGAAGCTTCTCGGTTAGGAGACACAGGCCACAAGTATTAAATGCCATGACAGAGAAAACAAGCAATGGCTTCAAATGAGTCTCAAATCAACACCCCCAGGGAAGCTGCTCCTTTTCAGGGGGGCTGCGTCTCATGTAGACAACACTGAATAGGAGTTTCTGGGCAGCTAGATCAGCAGACATTTATTTAACAATAAGTAATCATTTTCATAGCACTGCCAAGGCCAGCAAATCCTCGGCAATTTAAAGAAAAGACTCTTGCTATCATTACTTAAGTATACAGACCTATAGGAATTGTTATTAAGTTTACTACGGTGTTTTCAGTCTGGCCATTTGTAATCCATTCAGTTATCATTCAAGCTGTCATAAAGAGCTAAAAAATAATTCTGTTTTCTCTGATATCTGGTGGGCAATGATCGCAGAATATTAGGAATGAAATAAATGAATTGGTCTTTTTACTTAACCCATAAGTGAAATGTAAAAAGTTTTCCATTGGCAGTATAATTCCATTGGAATGGGTGGCTGTAAGACAGTGGCAGGGATTTGAGTATCAAACCATATCTAAACATATTAAGGTAGTATATAAATACAATATTGTACTTTATGGAACCACCACTGGGTATGGAGTCCATCTTTTTAATTGATTTATGCTGAGAGCTCCT
>CAUYTI010104884.1:0-40043 GCA_963575145.1 Galago senegalensis
CAAGAGTAGAAGAAAAAGTATCCAATGTATTCATCCCTACTATGAAACCAATTTGTAGCTTTCATATACCCAACTATAGCCCAAGAAGGGGAAAGGGAAAAGGGAGGGGAGGGAGAAGGAGGGTGGAGGAAGGGTAACTGATGGGACCACACCTATGGTGCATCTTACACGCTGTCCTCTTGATGCCGTGAGCCAGGAGGTGAGTCTGTTCTTCCCTCAGTCAGTCTGAGAGTTTTTGTTCTGTTTTTGTGTTTTTTTACCATGTTGCTTGCGGCAGTAAGGGCTCCAAATGATCTAAGTAATATCAGAACTCCTAGTTGTATAAAGAAGCATTGGATGTGTTTCCTGGTGTGTCTCTCGCTGGCCATGAGCCCCCATCAGAGGTGTTTTGCTGTTCATCTTTGTATCTTCACTGGCCACCAACATCTGCTTCTAACAGTACCGGATAGGAGACAGATGAGGAAACACACTACCAAAATTCTTCAGTGTCTAGGAGGGGAGAGTGTGGAACATTTGCCTGGGCCCATAGTCATAAGCAACGTGGGGCTGCCCACCATGTCCATCTTGTGCCCACATCTGGCTGAACACAGCACAGACTGCGGCCAAGGGCTTTGCATCTCCATCACCCACTCAGGTCGTCACATCCTTCTGGAACACTCGGTGCTGGTGGCATCTTGTCAGCTCTGCACTGGACTGTGCTCTCCATGAAAACTGGCTCCCTGTGGTGTCCCCGAGCCTGGCATGTGGCGGCATCTGGCAGAGGCCCCAGGACCACCATGCAGGCTCCCCATGACAGGACACTTGCCTGCCTGGAGAGCACAAAGTGATACGTACCATGTCTTCTCTAGGACTCATTTCAGCCTTGCCAGGATTGGGGGGCACGGGAGAGGCAAACACTCCCTCTCTTTGCACACCCTGAGCCCTGGGTGACTCCTCACCCTTCCCCCCAGAAGTTCCCAACACTGGTGTAACAGCCCACCTTAAATTCAATCAATTGCATTTTGTAATGTGTCCCTGACCTCAGAGTCACTCTCTGCTGGCTAATTTGAGTCCTGTCCCCCTGTCTTACTAATATTTCTGGAAAAGGGAAGGAAGCCAAGGGCCTGCCTTCTGTGTCCGTGGCCAGCGTGGGCCCTCATGGCTCCCCTACTTCTGGTGACCAGAACGCACCCCCACCCCGCACCTCCTGCAACTCCCATACGTTGCATCCACAGAGCCCTGCAGTTTATGTAGGTCTAAAGATTGTAGTTTCTCTTGTGTCCCTTCTTTCCTTCTAAACAGAAATGAAAAGAAAAACAAAGGTTACCACAATCCCCATCAGCAAAGTGGCTGCTCTTGAGGGGCAGCACTGCGGGCAGAGATGACAAGTGCTCGCAGGGAAGAGCCAGTTGGCGGGTTATGTGTCACTGGAAAACCTACATCTGAGTCCAGAGCAGTATTTACCACATTGTTTCAAAGGCAAAGGAAAGTTTATGTTTTTTTATATTTATCTACATCTAAATAGGAAAATGCATTGGAAGAATACCAGCTTTGGATCACCAATCATATATTATCACTTCTTGTGATCTGTACTGACCATGTTTGGGTAATAAGCCTAGCAGGGAAAAATGAAATTATAGCTATGAGAATGAAAACCACTACATCTGAGGCAAAGTAATTAAAATCTAACAAGACATCTGCATACGTTCCTGCACCTTTCACGTTCACTGTGTCAGAACTCGGTACCACTGCTCACCAACATCAAATGTAAAACAAACAAACCCACAACTATTTCTATCTCTACCAATTTCAGTAAGGACATTGGCTTTATCATCTCTTTACTTTTGAAAAAAAGAAGAAAAAACTCAAAAATAAACAAAAAACAAACAAACAAAAAAAACAAATCTCCCCCCAAACCCCTGATATAAGACCTGGTTGACTCACATGGACAGGATAGGACAGTTCACCCACGGGTGCTGAAGCCGCAGTTCCCACCATTCCCTGTGAGTGAGGGTAGCGCCACCCTCCTGGGCAAGGTGAGCAGGTGAGAACCTGGCTCCGCCCTCCTGAGGAGCAGCATGCTCCGTTCCACTCCGAGGCTGCTTTCCCTCAAGATTTATCAAATGACTCCTTAGAAATCATTTTCATTGTTACAGATAGAATTTATCTTCAAAATATTATATTTTAATTTCTTTTAATGGTTCCTGGGTTGTTATATTTTTTAGTTTTGTCTGATGGTTTGGAAGCGGGCTTTGGGAGAGCTGGTGTCTGTGGGTATCTGAAGATGGCATGATATGGAGAAGCTGGGATGTTTGCCACGTCACCTAAATCCAGTTTCTGGGATCCCTCCTACCATGCTTCACGTGGGTGTTGGCGACGGTTAGCACTTAGCTCTGCAGGCTGATACACCCACGTCAGCAGTGCTCTGTAGCCAGTAATAGGTGGAGTTGCTTTATCCAAATATTGTATAACTAGGTCTTTAAATAGCATGATGAAAACTCACTCTTATTAGACGCATATGTCGCAACCCACAGCTCCTGCTTTTAATAATATTTGAATCGTTAGCTTGAATAAATTTTAAAAATGCCAGTGCTAAAAGACATGCAAGGCTTACTGAAAAGAAAGTTTCAAAAACAATCATGTCAACAGGATTGGTGAAAGAAAAAAAACCCAGAAAATGCAATTTGTTTCAAAACATCTCTTTTTCAACACGTTCCACTTTCATTGGAGTTTTACATTTGGGAGTTGACTGAAAAAGCTAATTTTCATCCAGGATGCAAGGTTAGTTGGTGAGTGAAATTTGGTAAGGCCGGCAGGTTCTGCTGGGGTTGCTAGAAAATCCATCCAGATGTGAGGTCTGACCTCTCAGTGCTGGATTCTGTGCCTTGTCTCTACCAGACACTCCCCATCCCTCTGACATGGAGCCATTCTGAGCTCCATGGGGACTCAGATCTCAGTCTCAGTGGAGGGATCATTTTCCATGAGTGTGGCCAAAACGTATGAAGCTAAGCAAGTAGAAAGTTGAGGTCATGGGTCATAAACAGAGTTACCCACCACCAAGACCATAAGGATGGGGGTTCTGGGTCTGTTTTGTATGAAGTTGGGAGAGCACTGGGGGAGGAGACACCTCCTGAAGAGTGGGGACAGGAGAGTCAATGGTTTGAGCACATTTCAGACAACGTGCCCTGGATTGTCTGCTGCTCACTTTATCTTCCCTCAGCTACACGAGGTGGGCAGGAGCATGCAATCACAGGAGTGATTTCAACTGCTGTGCACAGCACACACAGCAAATAGGTCCCAAATCTAGGACTGTTGGACTCAAGATCCTATTAGTGTTTCTAGTTCTCCACTGTCTGCCCACACTGAACCTGCTTGTGTTTAAGTGACTTGGACCACACGGAGGGAAGATCCTTGCAGAAGTACACACTAGGAGCCGACCAGCAGCTGCTCCTGGCTGGCTCAGTGCAGCAACTTCTCACTGCTTTGGTGCTGCAGGTCCCTAACAGGTGTGGGACCTGTGACTTCTCTAATTTCTGCAAATGACATAACAACTGTAAAACCTAAGACTGGCCTTTGAGGTCTTTTCCAGACTATGCATTCAAGGAGACCAGCTGACAACAGTCAGACCAATGTCCTGAGTTGGAACTGACCCAGTGGGCCCTGCAGCTTTCTACCAGGAACTGACCCAGCCGGGAAGTCATTTCTGCTTCCAGCCCTGTGAGTCCACCCCAGCAGATCAGCAGATCCCTGTGAGTCCACCCAAGGGGATCAGCAGAACCCCATCAGTCCACCCCCAGCAGATCAGCAGAGCCCCGTGAGTCCACTCCAGCGGATCAGTGGACCCCTGTGAGTCCACCCCAGCAGATCAGCGGACACCTGTGAGTCTACTCCAGCGGATCAGCAGACCCCTGTGAGTCCACCCCAGTGGACCAGCAGACCCCATGAGTCTACCTCAGCAGATCAGCAGACCCCCATGAGTCCACCCCCAGTAGATCAGCAGACTACCATGAGTCTACCCCAGAAGATCAGCGGACCCTCATGAGTCCACTCCAGCAGGTCAGCGGACCCCTGTGAGTCTAACCCAGCAGATCAGTGGATCCCTGTGAGTCCACCCCCAGCAGATCAGCAGACCCCCATGAGTCCACTCCAAAAGGTCAGTGGACCCTCATTAGTCCATTCCAGCGGGTCAGCAGACCCCTGTGAATCCACCCACAGTGGATCAGCGGATTCCTGTGAGTCCACCCCAACAGATCAGCAGACTCCAGTGAGTCCATCCCAGTGGATCAGCAGACCCCTGTGAGTCCACCCCAGTGGTTCAGCAGACCCAACTCCCAGCTCTTTGTTGGCCAAACCACCTTTCAGGGTTTGTTCACTGTAGAAAATCATGTGTAATGTTTGTTTTATCGCACAGCTTATTATCTTCAGGCCATATGTACTTGGTATTCACCATCTGTCTGTCTCTGATCCTTTTTATTTCCTTACTTCAATTCAACTTTTACTGTTTTTATTTTTAACTTCTAGGGTCTGTCCCACAGATCAGGCCTCATCTACTCTTTCTAACATGTGGTTATTCTGTCTTCATGCAGAAAAGAGTCTGTGTTGTTAAGAATATCTTTCCGGACCTTAACTTCCTCTTTCACATCATTAAGATCTGTCCACCTCTATGTTAATTTGCACAAACTTTTATCCAAGATAGCATTTAAATCTGAAGTTTCTTCTTCACTTATATTTAATTCATGGAGAAATATGTCTGGACCTTTCTTGTACATGATATTCTGCTGAAAAGTTTTGATTTTCATTTTGTTTTATTTTTTTAAGACTGTATGTTGAGATTCTTTGTTATCGTGACAGAAGTCACAGGTGGGGCATCTGAGAGGTTGGCAAGGCTGCCGGTCAGGTGAGCTGCCTCGGTTGCTGCAGTGAAGGGCCGTTGTTGAGAACAGGTCAGGCCTCACTGCCTCTCCAGGTGGTTTGATTTTATCAGCTTCCTCCTGCCTTACCCTGGAAGTGAGGTTTCCTCAAGGCCACAGCTGAGGCTGCAAACATGCACTTTCTGCCCATTTCACCGTCCTTCCCAAGTTCACCAGACAAGAATGACTCCCATATTCCCTCCCAGGGTGCGCCCCCCCCCCCCCCGCCGTCAGGGTGCAGCTGGCTGGCGCCCTCTGCTTCTCCTCCTGGAGAATGTGGGGGACATTTGAAGATGGAGGAGACTCAGATGATGAAAGATTTCTAGAAGCTGTAGTCAGTTCAGTGGTGGTATTGTGGCTACATGAGAACATGTCTTTATTTTTGGAGCCACATAGGGAAATTTTAAAGGGAAAGGATCCAGTTTTTCTGGTTTCACTATAAAATACTATAATTAAAATAAATAAAGGAAGAGGTGATGTAAGCACCATGCACAGTCCCCGTAGGCGAGGGAGACAGCCATCAGGTGCCCTCACCCCACCCCGCACAGACCAGCTCAGTGGCCTCACTTTTCTTCAGGAAGTGATGGATAAGGCCTGCGCCGGACATCCCAGCACACACACAGATGCTGCTGTGAATCACTCTGGGGACTCAGGGCCAGCAGGCTCCACACCCACCCTGCCAGCCTGGTGCTGCCCAGCTGAAGGGTCCAGCCCAAGGACCCTGTCCAGAGAAAGCCTGAGTGGGGAAGGCCTAAGAATCCAGAAAGGACCTTATGTTAGGAGGACGTGGTAAAGTGACCACGACTGACCCTTCTTACTTCATTTCTCTTGGCAGTCCTCTCCCTGCTGGGATCAGGGAGAGAGGCAGCGAGGCACCAGCAGGTGACTGCCCTCTGGGCTCCGGCTGAAGGGACAGTGGCTGTGAGTCCGCACAGGACACATGGAACATGAACTGCTCTTGGGGGCCACCTGGTGACAGCGCCCAGCATGGGCACCAGCCGTACCAACGCTCACAAAGGCGGGGGCACACTTCTCTCAGCCTCGCTGAAAGTACCTTGGGAGGACGGCTCACTTGACCAAACGCATGTCTGTGAGACCATGAGTGCCTTTACCTTTGTATTCCTAGAACCTTCTAGAACTCCTAGCACAGAACAAGCATTCGATTATCATTTCTTAGATGAAAGAAAAGAAGAATGAAAGGCCATGTTGTGGTGGGGGAGCCCAAACAGCCAGGAGGCCGGCTCACCTGTGTCCCTTCCCTCTCAGCTGGGCTGGGCAGTGCAGGGGAAGTCCTGGCTCCCCAGACAACCAGGACCCGGGGGGCATGCGGAGACCTTGGGTTTGAAGCAATACATTTCAATTCCATTCCACACAATTTTACAGAGAAGTGGCTAACACAAGGAGAACATTATGTAAACCTTTTGTAAAATTTTGTGATAATCATTTTGTAAGTAAAGGTACATTGAGCCCCAGTTTTCCATTTTCTCTGTGTGGTGATGTTGGGGTGACTTGCTGGGGGAGCCCCTGCAGGAGTTCTGGACACACGTCTTCCCTGGGCATCAGTTTGCTCCTGACTCTCGGACCCATATACAGCTCCCCTCCTCATCTGGCCTCATGGGGTTTGCAAGACGTCCCTCCACTGAGGATAGTGGCCTCTACCTTCAGTTTAGTGGACACACCGAGAGGGGTTGCGTTGAGAGGAGACCTCGGGACCCTGATGACCTCGGCCCTCAGGGGGACAAAGAGAATGCATGTGGCCCAACTGGACACCCGACTCCATGGAAAGATGACGAGGAAGCAACACCGGGAGCAACAGTGGCTCTAGCAGAAAAACGAGCAGAACCCACTGGCCAGCCTGAGGAGGAGGGCAGGGAGGAGACCAAGCTCTGAGCCCACCCAGCCTAGGGCAAGCTGCTCCCTGTTCACTGCTTACAAAGAAAGTGTGCACAGGAGGGTGTGTGCACAATCACCACCACACCAGAGGATGTGCACAGAGACTGTGTCACACAGGGAGGGCGTGCACAGCAACCATGTCACACAGGGAGGATGTGCACAGAGACCATGTCACACAGGGAGGGCATGCACAGAGACAGACCGTGTCACACAGGAGGATGTGCACTGACACTCTGTCACACAGGGAGGGTGTGCACTGAGACCATGTCACACAGGGAGGGTGTGCACAGAGACCGTGTCACACAGGAGGATGTGCACAGAGACCATGTCACACAGGAGGATGTGCACTGAGACCCTGTCACACAGGGAGGATGTGCACAGAGACCATGTCACACAGGGAGGATGTGCACAGAGACTGTGTCACACAGGGAGGGCGTGCACAGCAACCATGTCACACAGGGAGGATGTGCACAGAGACCATGTCACACAGGGAGGGCATGCACAGAGACAGACCGTGTCTCACAGGAGGATGCGCACTGAGACCCTGTCACACAGGGAGTATGTGCACTGTGACCATGTCACACAGGGAGGGCATGCACAGAGACAGACCGTGTCACACAGGAGGATGTGCACTGTGACCATGTCACACAAGAGGATGTGCACAGCAACCATGTCACACAGGGAGGGTGTGCACAGAGACCGTGTCACACAGGAGGATGTGCACTGAGACTGCGTCACACAGGGAGGATGTGCACTGAGACTGCGTCACACAGGGAGGATGTGCACAGAGACCGTGTCACACAGGGAGGGTGTGCACTGAGACCACGTCACACAGGGAGGGCATGCACAGAGACAGACCACGTCACACAGGAGGACGTGCACAGAGACCGTGTCACACAGGGAGGGCATGCACAGAGACAGACCGTGTCACACAGGAGGATGTGCACTGAGACCCTGTCACTCAGGAGCATGTGCACAGAGACCATGTCACACAGGGAGGGTGTGCACTGAGACCACGTCACACAGGGAGGGTGTGCACAGTGACAGATCGTGTCACACAGGAGGACGTGCACAGAGACCATGTCACACAGGGAGGGCATGCACAGAGACAGACCGTGTCACACAGGAGGATGTGCACTGAGACCCTGTCACACAGGAGGATGTGCACAGAGACCCTATCACACAGGAGGATGTGCACTGAGACCATGTCACACAGGGAGGGTGTGCACAGTGACAGATCGTGTCACACAGGAGGACGTGCACAGAGACCATGTCACACAGGGAGGGCATGCACAGAGACAGACCGTGTCACACAGGAGGATGTGCACTGAGACCCTGTCACACAGGGAAGGTGTGCACAGTGACAGACCATGTCACACAGGAGGATGTGCACTGAGACCCTGTCACACTGGGAGGGCATGCACAGTGACAGACCATGTCACACAGGAGGATGTGCACTGAGACCATGTCACACAGGAGGATGTGCACTGAGACCACGTCACACAGGGAGGGTGTGCACAGAGACCACGTCACACAGGGAGAGCATGCACAGAGACAGACCGTGTCACACAGGAGGGTGTGCACTGAGACCCTGTCACACAGGAGGATGTGCACTGAGGCCGTGTCACACAGGGAGGGTGTGCACAGAGACAGACCGTGTCACACAGGAGGATGTGCACAGAGACAGACCGTGTCACACAGGAGGACGTGCATAGAGACCGTGTCACACAGGAGGATGTGCACAGCAACCATGTCACACAGGGAGGGTGTGCACAGAGACCATGTCACACAGGGAGGGCATGCACAGAGACAGACCATGTCACACAGGGAGGGTGTGCACAGAGACCGTGTCACACAGGAGCATGTGCACAGAGACCGTGTCACACAGGAGGATGTGCACAGAGACCGTGTCACACAGGAGGACGTGCACAGAGACAGACCATGTCACACAGGAGGACGTGCACAGAGACCGTGTCACACAGGAGGATGTGCACAGAGACAGACCGTGTCACACAGGAGGACGTGCACAGAGACCATGTCACACAGGAGGATGTGCACAGAGACCGTGTCACACAGGAGCATGTGCACAGAGACAGACCGTGTCACACAGGAGGACGTGCACAGAGACCGTGTCACACAGGAGCATGTGCACAGAGACAGACCGTGTCACACAGGGAGGGTGTGCACAGAGACAGACCGTGTCACACAGGAGGACATGCATAGAGACCGTGTCACACAGGAGGACGTGCACAGAGACCGTGTCACACAGGAGGATGTGCACAGAGACAGACCGTGTCACACAGGAGGACGTGCATACAGACACCATCTGTGCTGCAGGCTGAGTGCTGGCAGGAGTGAGTTCGGACGGCATCTGCCTCTGCTTTGAAAATGTCTGACTTTCTCCAAGTTGGAACCTCCCTCAGGGTCAGCTCCGACTGGAGACTGAATCCACAAGCACATCTGTGCCCTATAGGATAATTTTCTTGATTTTATGCCCACACCAACTGAATTACTGGAAACTGCAGACAGACCTCCTCAGTACCACAGGCATGTCTGGTTTTCCAAACTTGAGCAGAGAACATTTTTTTCTATGAATAATATGAAACAGATTTACAGTCTCTTGATTTATTTTAGTGACGATTTTACCTTTATCTAAACTGCATTAATTTTTAAGCATACTTAATTTTGAACTTTTTTATGAATAGTGTGTTCAGCAGAAATCAAGTTGTTTACAGGTTAGAGAGATTTTGCTTATGTTGTTTTTGTTAAAATGAGGGTTCACCACACTTGGACTTTTCTTAGCAATGTACAAAGCAATTATAATTAGGATATAAATGAAAAAGCAATTTTGAATATAGCTGTTCAAATTAAAATAAACAACACATTTTAAAGAAAAATGACACGGACAGACAGATCCCAAGTGAGGGCCACGTCCTTCTGATGATTATGCAATAGGAGAGACCGATGCCCGTTATTATCTCTGCTGCAACCCGGTCAGTGAAACCCAGTCTGGCCTCCACTGGCTGGAGGCAGGGGCAGAGGGAGCTTGGGGAGGAGCACGTCTCACACACACAGTAGCTGCGTCCACGCCAACTGTCCTGAGCACTTAGGCCAGTGAATATGACCCCCTTTCTATGTCAGCTAATGTTATGTTTCAGATTGTAAAATAAAACTATCTATAATCAGAAAACATGAACAGGCAGGAATATCTTTTTAGTGGGTCTCATGTGGGGTCAGAGCACCGTCCTTCCGTGATAGGGTTTGTGAGGGAAGAGGACACGTCCACTGGCTCTGGCCCTCTCCCATCTAAGAACACACCTTACCTAAGAGTTACTTAGTTACTTAGCGCCACTTAGTTGAACTAAGATGGTTTCAGTGAAAACGGGAAAGGGGGACTTAGATATTAAAAATAAATGTTGTCTTATAAATAAATTAATCCACTAAGAAAGCAGCAAAAATTGTGTGACCAAAAGCAAAGGCATAGTTGTCTGTAAGGTGTCTATAAGGTCTTTTTAAAAGTGAAGTAAATAAATCTACCTTTCTTGATACAAACACACAGAGAGCTAAAATTAACTGGAAAGAAATATACCAAAATGTGGTTGATTTTATTGTGGATAATTTTTTTTTAATTTTTTTTCTTTAAATTCACATTTTCTGAATTTGCTGATGGAAATCTATGTCTTTAATTTTTAAGAGAACATTTTTTAGAGTACATAGCATCACTATCACTGGGTATAGGAAAACACTGATGGAAACAGCTCCGTTGAAAAAGAACAGTTAACAGTTTAACTCAGAGCTTCTCAATGCTGAAGGACTACTCAATTCTTTAATATTTTCTTCTGTAAACAGTGGACCATTCTGTCTTTCAATCCATAGCCTAAGCCATTTGCAAAAGGATTTTCATTCCCTTGCAGAGCGTAACATTTTCCCTTGAGAAAATGGCAAAATCAGTTGTAACCCCGGGCTCTCTGGATGTCATTTGGTGTCACGTTTTATGCTGAGGCCTATACGTGCACTATCCCGTCACAGCGATCACAAGTCTATGAAACAGGTGCTATCTTTTGCATGTTACAGAGGTTACTGAGGACACTGGCACTCCCAGGAGAGTGGGAGTCTGGTCAGAACCCCAAGCTTGGCCACGGTCCCTTCAGCCACCACGGCTGACAGCCAAGTCAACTGTGAGCTTTGAATAAGCAAGAATCCTATGAAATAACATAGAATAATACTGCTGCAAACTGGTGGAATAAAAGTGAACTAATGGGCAAAGCCACTTTCAAAGAGAAGAGCTACCAGTCCAAGCTCCCGAGGAGTGGTGGCCGCAGTGCCAACAGGAGGGGGATGCCCTGAGGTGACTGGGGTTCAGAAACACACCGCAGGCTTTGTTCCTCTCTCTGCTGACTTTGCTCTTTCTGTCCAACCCTGGGTAATGTGGGCAATCCCCCTGCCTATGAGTTTTTAGAAAACATTCACAAGCTCAGGAGAGGATCCTTCAGAAAAATGTTTGTTCCCAGAGTATCTCATCTATTTCTACTGCTCTCATGTATTTCTCAGACTTGTAGAAGAAACCACAAAGACAGAGAGAGAAAGCGAGAGAGAGAAGGGAGAGGACAGTGGTCTCAGAGAGGGCGTTCTCTAAACCCTAATCTGAATGATCAGATCCCAGCAAAGAGGGGACGAGCACAGAAACAGCGCTTGCCGTGCTGCAGAGCCGCCGCTCGGGGCACAGGGTGGCGTGAGGAGCGAGCCCAGAGCCCGCAGCAGGGCACTGCCGTTCACCATCTCTCCTTGCACATTTCACAATAGCTGGACGGGAAGAATTCCAGTGGTTCTGGCATAAAGAAAAGACAAATATCTAAGGTCATGGATCCCCCAAGTGAACTGATTTGATCTTCATGAATTACATAAAAGTTTTAAAGTATCACATATGCCCTGAAACTGTACATATCTATTATGCTATAATAAAAAAAAATTTTTTAATTCTTTGTAAAAATCTGTAGGAGCTGGTCCTGGCCCATGTCATCACACCTGAGCTTTCATCACCGAGATCGGAAAGAAAGGGTTAAAGCCAATGCAGGTTGACCCAACCTGCACCTGACTCCCTGCTGGAGACTGTATCTGTTTTCTGACTAAGACATGATGTTGGGGAACTGCCCCACTCCTGGCCTCCGACCATGTGGCCATATCCCACGCTTTGCACTTTAAATTCACCCCACCGTGGGTGGCGTTGGTGGGTCTGGCCTTACTGAAGTCACAGTCAGAGGTGATGGGGCCTCACCAAGAGCCCAGCACTAAATAGCAGGAGACCCTGCCCTGTAGAGGGATCAGGAAGCCTGATGTCACCCCCAGATCATGGTGGACTAAGGCGTGAACCACAGACCCACACTAGGCGAGGACATGCACATGTGTGCAGGGGAGTGAGGGGACACCTGTGAGGCAAGGACAGTGGCAGGACACAGACTGGAAGCCAGCGGGCAGGAGCCTTCTCAGCCCTCCCACCATTGGCCATCCCGGTTCCACCTCTGCTCCATGCTCACATAGCTGTCACAAGTGTCCAGCCCATGTGTGGACTAGGTCTGGGCTGGCCAGTCATGCTGGGCCAGACACAGCCTGGTAAACATGTCTCAGTTTGGTCACTGAGTCCCCATTCCCAAACACAGCCTTGTCCCTTCCTGGGGGACACAAGGTGGTCACAGCAGCAAGGCCTGGCAGGGGTAGGATGGGCCAGGGTGGGCAAGGGAACAACCGTGAGGGAGGTACATGCCTTAGAAAAGTGGTGAAGCCAGAGGAGATGCTGAGAGCCAGCAGGGTCACAGCCCTCCCCTTCACGGGATATGGCCCCACTTGTGGAGGGGAAGGGGGGAAGGGGGGAAGGGGCTTAGTGGCCTATAGGATGAATCTGGGAGTCACTCACGGCCTCCCCACTCCCCATGTCTGGACTCTGAGGGAAATAGCAGACAGGGATGCAGTGCCCTGACACCCAGCCACTGCTGTCCACAAGGTCCACCTCCTAGGGCTTCCAGCAAGGGGCATTGGGGCAATGGGGGCAGCTCAACACATGAATTTCCTTTGACAAGGAAAGGAATTATTGCTGTAAAATACGTCCTTTATCTTGCTGATCATGCAACATCGTGCACACAGAGTGACTGACCCGCCCCACAGTGCGTTAGAGCGGGAAGTGCCTTGACAGTCACAGTAAAAGGGCTTCACTGGCTGCGGGACACAGATGACTGTGAGCAGCCTTGGTTCCAGGGATTCTGAGACAGAGAACTGAAACTAAAGTCCAAGGCCGCAAAGCAGGGCCTAAGGAGCTTCATAAGCAGGTCACCTGCAGACAGGGAGGCGCAGCTCCCTACAGCTGCACCCTCCCTTTCCCATTGACCTCTCCTCCTTCCCCACGTGTGGCTTCTCCCTTTTCCTTGACCAGTGGGGATGCCACCTACTGCTGGCTGTCAAGGGAGGGGTCTTCATCCCATAGGGTCAGGCCAAGATGTGTCTCGGTGCGCAAAACCCCAGAGAGGGGCAGGGACGTGCGCTACACCCTGTGTGGTCCCGCTATGGCTCCCTCGGCTTGCTCTTGTCACAGGGCGCTCCCTCACCTCAGGTGCTTTCGAGTTTTCTCTGATCACGGCTCACTTTTCCTGCATGACGTTCCGTGGCACTTAATGGCTACGTAAGTCCTTGCAGTGAGTTTCTTACTCCATGCGGCCTTTCTCCCTGCTGCCCGTTCTCACCTGTTCTGCTCACGTCTCACTTGTGCGCCCAAGCCACCACCCTGCAGGGGGGAGCCAGTCTCCCCAGCTCAGACCCCTGCTCGATCCCTGCGCAGAGACCGTGGGACCCACAGGCAGTGGGAGGAAAAAGCACCTGCTTGAGGCTAAAGTGAGCACAACATCTGGACTAGGTCAGCTCCTGAAAACAAAATCAGTTTCCTCCCACACGTGGTACGGAATCGAACAGCGGCCTTATCCCTCCGATGAGACCTTACAAGTTAACAAAATGTGTTTCTGAAATGTGTCCTTTGCACAACTGGGTATTATAACCAAATGTCTGTTTAGCATCCTTTAACATTATGAACTAATAACCATCTCCAGGGCTTTTTGGTTGGAGTGGGCAGGGTGGTAGTGGTGTTGAAGCAGAGAAATAACCAGAATCATACCAGAACTCTCTAACTGGCTTAGGATGGAAATGTAACGTAATCATAACAAGATTATGCTAGCTCGAAAAAGTGCCAAACTGACGAAAAGAGGTAGCTCCCAGATTCTGCAGAAAGGCAGCGTTAGGCAGTGTATAAAGCAAATGACCCTCAGGTGTGTGGCTTTGTCACTTGAACAGAGTGTCCCCACCCTTTGAGGGAGAGCCCAGCACCAGGCTGGAGCTGAGTGCCCCTGGTCATCCATTTTCTTTCTGTCCCCCCATAACTGAATGCTCCTTCTGGAATATTATTCATTTCTCTATTTTCACCTGAGTGCATTAAATACATGACTGATCTGTGATTAGGGCATATCCAAACACCTTTGGCCTCTGAAATACCATGAACCCCTCTAACCACTTCATGGCTTAGTCTCTGACATGAGGAAGCCGTGTGTTTCCTAGAACCTTCTGCCCTGCTCCACACCAGGCACTGTCCTGATGCTCTGGATTACTGCCCGGGTCTACCTCATGACTCAGTTTACCTAGGACTATTTGATGAGGAGACCAAGGCACATCTTGGTAAGGCCAGCCCCACACACAGGCCCTGCACACGAGACCCCAGAAGCTGGCACCCGCCGTGCGAGGCCGTGCTGGGGAAAGACCCCACCAGACA
The DNA here is from genome assembly GCA_963575145.1 of Galago senegalensis. Classification (NCBI taxonomy): domain Eukaryota; kingdom Metazoa; phylum Chordata; class Mammalia; order Primates; family Galagidae; genus Galago; species Galago senegalensis. Next base: position 14,587 of record CAUYTI010104884.1, read on the forward strand.
GTTGAGCTGCTGCTCAGAGGCTTCTCCACCATGTGGACATTATTCTCTAAATGTTTCTACCCAGAAACACATTTCACTTGGTATAGACTTTTTAAGGAAGTCATAGATTTGGAAAGATACCATGAAAGCAATGAATTTGGAATGTTTATCATAACACCAATGCCCAGCAGCTGGGCAAGAATGTAGTCATGTGACTTCTGCATGGCTCTTAGTCATTGCCCCGTTAGGGTAAAGGGAAAAGCCCAGCAATTTAACCACTACTGGATGTTTAAACTCCCTTTGTCATGAGACTGTTGTTTTCCATATAAAACAGTGAAAAAGGACACATTTAGGGCAATCAAATTAATTACTATTCATCATTAAAATATCTAGATTTTTATCTCTGAAATGGATCTAGTCAAAATAATCTCCTCAGACAATTCTTGGGAGGGATAAATTTGCTATTGCTGTGAAGTTTTAAAAACGGTACATGGGATAGAGTAACCTCTCAAGAAATGTTTATACCTTACAATAGGATGAACTTTATTATTCACCCCTCTGCGAGCTGCTCCTCCAACTACCGAGGGGCCCTGATCTGTTTCTCACGTCTCACAGCTTCTACCCACAGTGATGAGAATGGAAGAGACCAAGTCACTATTGCTTTCAAGCTACTAGGAGCAAAGGATTTTTTTCTGTACCAGTCTGGAGAGCTGGGCAAAGAAGCTTAAAATCTGATTCTCAGAATCTCACCAGCATCAGCTTGACCAGTGTGGGAGGTGGAGTCTACCCCTGATATTCCGGGACACTCAGTGTTAGGTTCACAGTAACAGTGAAAACAGAAACCAGTGTTACAGAAATGCTGTAATGAAAAAAAGTTCTGAAATCCCTAAGACCTCAAAACTGGGACGCCGCAGACCTGCATATCCGTCCACCCTGCCTCCTACCAGGGCAGTGACCGAGTGCCTCAAGGCCTGAGGGTTGAGGGTCATTCAGGCAGCAAGGTGGGCACCAGGTGTGTGTCCAAAATAACAAACATTTTTATCAAAGTGAGGTAGACAATTCCCAGGTTTTCTGACCCAAGAATGCTGCTGGGCCTTCAGGAGGTTCCTTTCACAAAAGCTGGTTCAGGGAATTTCCCACAAAGAGAAAAATAAAAGACTAAAATAGAAAACAACCTTCCACAGCAGCAAGAGCAGCACATGGGAAATAGGCCCGCACTTCCCCCGTGTCCACGTCAGGCTGAGCCCTCCAGGGACAGAGCCCTTCGCAAAGGTAGTTAGCATGTCTGCACCACACCTGGGCACAGGTGTTAAGTTTTTGGTCCTTGTGTCATCAGACTTTTATTTGGGCTGCAGAGCAAAACCACACAGCTTCTGGCAGCTCCTCACCAACCTACTCAAATTAAATTTAAAAGGATCTCTGTCAACTTTTGTCCAACACTAGACCTAGGGCTTGACAGTAGTTTTACATTTTTCCTTCCTCAAGTGTATTTGCAGCTGAAGTGTTAGTTACATAAACCCGCAGTACCAGCTGGACAGCAGAGGAATGAAACTTCTCATAAAATGTCCAAAAGGCGTTATTTTTAAGTGCCCTTTTGGAGCACTGCCCACGTACGGAACACCTGTGTTTTAGTCTGTTTGCCCCACTCTGGCATCTTGTCACTGAGGCTGCCTGGCAACCTGTGGTCTTCTCATCTTGCGCCGTGGGTATGCACCTGCCAAGTGAAGTCCCGTACTTTCACCCTCCCAGGCGGTTCTGCTTTGTGAGACAATTTGAGCTAAAACAAACACCTCCCAAAATTTCTACAGAGCTGTGTCCAAACTGAGAACCCTACTTCAGAAATATAAATATACCTCTTTTTCTATTGTCTATAAGATTTGGCATGATCTGTTTCTTGAAATTATCTTTTATTCTTATTTATAAATATTAGTTGTCTATTTTTTGAGACTTTGAAAAAAATGAGAAGTTAATTGATGACTCCATATTGAACCTCAGAGTCAAAGGATTCTATAATAGTCACATTCTCGTTTCACAGTGTGAAGGTTACTTTCTTTGATTACTATTATTATTATTGCTTGCTGCTTCGTTGCAGCAATCATCTGATTTCTGTTCTGAATGTATTTATCTTCATTCATTCTTTATGAGGTTTTTGTTTCTAGTCCTTATCTTAAACATTGTTATTGTTGGTAGATTTTAAGCCTTTTTAATTCTGTGAAGGCAAAAAGTGGACACCTAATAATCACATGTATATGTAAAAATAAAATAAAATAAAAAGAAATACAAATATATCTTAGATGTGTGTGCGAGTTATGAGTAAATTAATTTTCTTAAATTTGACTTTCTTCAAGACTATAATATATCTCATATTACCTATAATGTAAAAAAAAATTCTAGGTAACGGGAAGGATTATAAATAATATTTTATAATAAAACTAGAAAAAAATATTTTCATGCTGTGTATTTTATTAGGTTTGGCATTTCTTTGTGTGTGGAGAAATGAATACTTAGAATGCTTAAGTTGAAGGCCAAGTTCCCATTTCCTACATTGAATGAAATGAATTATCCATTTTAGCTCATCTGCTCTGTGTGATTTATACTGGATATGTTGACCCAGCTGGTTATATAGATACATAACCACCAAAAGCAACATAAACACATCTAGCAATCAAAATGTAGACCTGAATACCTTTTCTTATGTAACTAAGTCTGAAAATTGTCCCAGGCGTGAGTAAGGTCTCTAATCAGTTGACTTTAAGCAAAGGGGATCTGGCTGGTGGGCCTGACATCATCAGGGTGAAACCTCAGAGAGACTTGGTGAGATTTTCAGGAGTTTGGGAAGAAATTCTGCATACAGAGGACCCTTTGGTCCCTGCTGTGGAGTTCCAGAGGGCTCAGGGCTTCCCTGTCTGTCATTTTGGTCTAAGACTTCCAACTTGCTTCAACCGGCCCCACCATGAGGTGAACAGATTTCCTATAACGAATTTTGACATGTGCTTCTCTGCCTCAAGTGTGGCAGCAGACCCTTCTATCCAGCCCTAACCCTATTCCACAAAAACTGACAGGGCACCTGCCAGGTGCAAGAAACCACTTGGAGCTCTGGAGGCTGTAAGGCCTGGGCTTTGCCCCCGACGATGTTCAGAGACAGCAGGAAAGACAGAAGGGGACTTGAGAGTGCACAGGGGCTGAGAGCAGCCCTCGAGGTGACCCTGTGTGGGGGTCGATTCTTAGAAGGGCCTCAAAGACCTACTGAAGATGTGGGTTAATGGCCATGCAGGTCACAGTGGGACAGAACAGGGTCAGGCAGGGGCAGAGTGGAGTGTGTCCCTGCTCTGATTCATCCCCTTCTGAATGTGAACAGGAGTAGCAGGGCGGCCGGCAAGGGCAGGGCCAGAGCACAGTGACCAGCGGAGCGGGCAAGTTGTCCTCACACAGGATGACCAAGTCCAGAGATCTAACTCAAAGCCCAAGGACTGTGTCAGTAACACCCTACTATGAACTGAAAATTTGAAAGAGAGCGGATTTGAAGTACTTTTATCTACTTGAGGTGATAACCATGTTAACGGGGGCGCCGGGATTGTCATTAGCTACACACATCTACACTGATGGTGCATTGATTCAGGTGCATGACTGCACATGAAACATAACAAAATACAATTCTTAAAATAAAAAATAACAACTAATTACTCAGAAATGTTGGGGTGAGACAGGAGGCAGTGTGAGGAGGACCCTGACCTCTGGGGGCTCCTGGTGGGGGCAGGGTTCTGAAGACGGGGCTGGGCCACAGAATGCACCTGTAGTTCTGGCTGGATGCTGAGGGCATCTGGGGCAGGCAGGGTGGTTTATGTGGCCTTTGAAGACCTCTCTGGCCAGGTGGCCCTGAGACTGAGGCAAGGTGGCAGCTGAGGGGACAGCCAGAAAGCACTGAGGGAGTTCCTGGGGGACGAACTTGTCATTCCCAAGGCTCTCATACCAGAAGAGACAGAAGCAATTGTGGAGACAAAAAGTGCATTTGCTTATTTTTTTTAAAAAAAAAAAGTATCTGAAAACCAATGCATGTGCCTTCCCTGAAGTGAGGAGGGTGCCACTGTCCCGGGAGGTTTGCGTTCCAGGAGAGTCTCAGAGCAGAGGGGTTGTGAAACGGAAACCCGTGAAGTGGGGAGAGACCCAGGAACAACCACGGGGCAGGAGGGGGCTGAGGGCAAAGCAAACATACGCAGCTGATTTGGGGCAGTCACCTGGCCTCTCTAGGCCTCTATATAACAGAAAGGAGGAAATAAAGCGCTTTCAAGTTTTATATTCTTCTTCAGTTCTTTGAATCTATTAACTTTCTATCATGGAAAATTTTTATTACATTTTCTTTCAAATTGACATAAAGTGGGGGTGCATCTGTGGACCCTGGAGCCCAGTGGGTGAGACATACACCAGCCTCCCCATCATCTACTACCAGTTCAAGGCTTGGGTTGTTGGCAGGTTTCCACTTGGAGAAGAAAGAAAAATGATAGACGATGGAATAATCTATTTTTCCTTTAATTAGATCTGCCTGTTCATTCTATATTCAAGATATAAAGTTGGGAATGAGTTTAAAGGTATTTCACTTCTCTCTAAAACAGCCAGATATTCAAATCATTTCCTGCTGAAGCACATGTGAAGCTGCTGACACATCACCCGTGGCCGGCCTCCAGAGACTGCAGGGTCAGTCCAGAGGATCCCTCTGAGAGATGGGGACTGACCCCCACTCAGAGCTTCACCCTCCACACGGAGCAACCAGGCTGGGGAATTGTTTTTTTCCTCCTGGAAGTTGGAGCAGAAGCTACTGTGCTACTTGGAATGTGGGTTTAGAGTTTAGTGTCTGGAAGGCTGAGTGTACTGGGAAGGAGAATGTCTGGGAGCTTTGAGGGCATTTATCAGGACTAAAGTAATTCAAGTGGGTTTGATTCTTGCTTAGTGGGCTGGATTGTGGGCTTAAACTGCAGATGTTTAAGGGAAAAGAAGACTCGTTTTTCATATGGTTTATGTTCCATCAAATTTATTGAAGAGCTAAATAATTCCATCTTCAGTGAAATTCAAGTTCTGAGGCACTTAACGGACAACGTGTGGCAATCTTGGGGTTTGTTAATTTGTGCAACCCCCCTGACAACCAAACTGGTCCAAAGTCCCACAGTTGAGCCCTGAGCCCCGACAGCCCTGTGTCTCCCCTGACAGCACCCCGCTGGCTTTTGCCCGTGACCTCTGTGGGTTACTACTCTGCTTACAGAAAGAAGAATGTGATGAGAAAACATTTCGGTGGCAGATTGAGAACGTAAAACCCACATTATTCGCTTTGTGATTGGTGTTTCCCTGACATCTCTTGGGTCACCTGCAGATTTTTGTAAAGTGCTCTGGTGTGGCACTTTATAAAAATCGGTCTCAGACCCTCCGTCTGGAGTCTTTCCTCTCCACCTGCTCCTCCATGTATGGGGCCTGCCCTGACCCCAGCACTCCTCAGTTACCAGGTCTGTCTCTCACACTCCAGGCCGGCTGGCATCTATTTCCCAGGGAACCTTGACAGGTACAAACAGAACTGGAATTAAACAAAGTGTATTTCTCTAAGGTCCTCTGTTTTAATCCATTTTTCCTGAATTTTATATGGGATATTAAACCATATAAAAACGTTTACCCTCCAGTCACGGCGATAGATACGCTATCTGTTATGTATGTAGAACAACTTTCAATCTCAAACTCTTGCATCAGGTATAAATCCAAAGTTTTTGGTCACCTCAGTTAATTTTTAAGCAAACATTAAATAACCTGGAATCATCTACTTACCAAGTTGAAGATCCGTCAAGTAACTTAAAGTCTCTAAACATAGAAAGATCAGTGTGAACCAACAGGCCCAGGGTCGGGTTTCCTCCCAGACTCAACACAGCCTGGAGAGAATAAATGAAAAATAAAAAGAAAGGAAGAAAAAACCCCTGAGTTTTAGTGTCACTTTAACCTGTCTCTCATTATTCAAAGTCTAGTAGAAAAACCTCTCTAAACAGGCATTCCTTCCTTATTGTTTAAAAAGGGCTGCAATTCACCCTGGCAAATATTATTTCTATAGCAACATCTTCGATTACCCAACCCTAACACTTACACTCAGAATTTCCTTATTGTTTAAGATGAAGAATGTGAAATGACTCACTCAATTTCATGATATTATTGATTTTGCATGTCAAGTTCAAAGAATATTTGATCATGTTTTTGGAAAAGAGAACTTACATATTTTGGGACAGAATTTTTATTTCTTTTTTATGCATCTTTATTCTTGGCTGAACTCATAACCTTAAAAAATAATACTTACATGCCTGTGGTTACCCTTTAATGCAGGGCTTTGGTTATTTTTTTTTAACATAAATCGAGTTTAGCCTACTCATTACAGTCCTCCAAAATTTGTTTCCACTAGACTTTTCCAGATCTTCCTTCCAAGTGAAGCCTCCTCCACCTCACACCTCTGTAAAGTTCAGTTCTGCTCTTTAAATTGGGAAAACACGCAGAGCTAAAGACTAATTTGTATAAAAAAAAATTACCAAAAATAAGTTCCTAAGAAAGCACCAGGGCTTCAACTCACGGTCTTCCAGGATGTCTAGCATCTTTCTTAGGTTCTATCATTTTTACAACTAATGTATTTTACTCCGTATCATACAGGTATTTTTCTCTAAATTTTTGCTCATGGTTATTCTGTGTCAATTGCTGTTTCCAGAACATTGTGCTAAGTTCATAATTCTCTCATATGCAACAACACCACAATGTAGGGGTATTGAAAAGCAAATTTTCTTTTGATATGTTTTGGTCAGTAAAAGAGTTTCTCCAACAGTAAAACGACACAGGCACTGTCTCTGCACCCTGGTGTCTTCACTGAGATGAGCTGTTTATTGGCTGGGGAGTCGCCCAGGTATTAATCTTTTTCTGTTTACATTATCTATATCTAAGGCTTATAATGAAAGAAACAACTAATGCGTAAAATGTTGCTTATTTTATCAACATTTCCATCATCTTAAAGTTTTGGATTAGCACTAGGCACCTGGAAAATAATTTGAGATTCCTTTTACATTTTTCTCTTTTACTTGAAATTGTAGACAGACATAATTTTATGCCGTAAATAGTTGGATGATGTTAATGAGAGATCTGTTGCCAAAAGAATATTTTGCATATTTTAAATCTATAGAGGCTTAATGGGATAGAGAGAAAACATAGGACATGGGTCCAATAAACAGGGTTTTAAAGTTCTCTGTGGCCCAGCACAAGAAATTTAACTCTGTGACCCACAATTTGTTTTTACTTTATAAAATTATAAGAATTATTTCATTTATATTACAGAATTTTTAAGAAAATCAAAGCATAAAAAATATGAGGAAATGGGTGGTGCCTGTGGCTCAAAGGAGTAAGGCACTGGCTCCATATGCCAGAGGTGGTGGGTTCAAGCCCATCCCCAGCCAAAAACTGCAAAAAAAAAAAAAAAAAAAAAATTCAGAAGTAAAAATATTTTGTAAATACTACAGTCATACAAAACTGATGATTTTCTTTCTTTCTTTTTTTTTTTTTTTGCAGTTTTTTTTGGGGGGGCAGGGCTAGGTTTGAACCCACCACCTCTGGTATATGGGGCCAGCGCCCTACCCCTTTGAGCCACAGGCACTGCCCAAGAATCAGAGATTTTCTTACCAGATTACAAAAAATAATACTTCAAGAACTGTCTCCCTCTCTCCTACTTGGGTAGCTCAAAAATAAGTTTTATTGCTTCCAGACCATCTGGGGCCATGTACACAATGTCTCAGCCAGGCTGGTGTTCAGAGATTGAAAGGATTGCCCAGAATTTGAATTTTACTTTGTCCAAGACCCAGAGTTCCCACCCCATTTTATAAGATACTCTTTACCAAAGAGGCAAAGTTCAGACCAGATAATACAACACCAGGAATCACTCGCCTGTCGCAGGCCCAGCCAGTCAAATGCTGTCGCTGCTACAGTGGCTTCTCTGAATCTTCTCCTCTTCCTCCCCAGTGAAATACAGCCTGAAGGAAGGCTGAGAGGGAAAAGGCACCAACAAAACAACACAACCAGATTCAGATGAGAAGGGAAAGACTATTCTGAGTGAGGCTGTCACCTGGGCAAAGGTGGATGCCCCTTGCAGGTTGGAAAGGGTTAATATGCAGCAGTCAGGGGCCTGGTCTGTTGTCTAAAAGGGCCCAGACAGCAACTCACAGCAGCAGTGACTGCCAGCACTGTGACTTTTCTAGCTGAGCCCCTATTATACCTGAGATGGCCAAAGAGCTTTAAAATAGTTACACAGAAATCCATCTATTTCTCAACTCTTACCACTTATAGTGATAAAAGATTTTTAAGAGGGTGGTGCTTGTGGCTCAAAGGAGTAGAGCGCCGGCTCCATATGCCGCAGGTGGTGGGTTCAAGTGCATCCCTGGCCAAAAACTGCAAAATAATCAGTGGCACCTTTTCTTGTGTGCCCAGCCAGCACATGGAGATGTCAGCACTGGAGAGTAGGGCCAAATGGTGGCTCCTGCCAGCTGGGTGGGAACGGGTCTCAAATAATCCGGACGTCCTGAACAAACTACTCCTCTATGGTGCTGCCCTAAAATTTCTGGTTGTTCTTAGAGGAATGAGCAAAACTGGTAGGATAGGAAAAGACACTTGTGCCCAATGACTTGGGGAGGACAAAGCTGTAAGGCCAGCCTCCACCCAGTGACCCTTGAGGACAGGAGATGGAAACAAAGTCGCCTCCTGAGTCTATGAGTGACTGGATGTGCCCAGCCGCGGGCAGAATAGGCAAGACACACACCCAGACACCACTGTGCACTGTCTCTGAGCCCCGGCCCTCTCTCGACAGGTGATATTTAGAATTAAACTCCTTTAAAAATGATGCTCTGAGAAACACCCTTCAAGGGTCATGCTTCATTTTGTTATAATTTTTATTTTATGATCATGGTTGCCTTTGCCTCTTCCAATGACCACGCTCTCTGGAGTGATGGCGCTCTCTGGCATGAAGGCAATTTCTGGCGTAAGGGCGCTCTCCAGCTCTCTAGCATGAGGGAGCTCTCTGGCTCTCTAACATGAAGGCACTGCCTCTAGCATGACTGAGCTCTGGAGCTTTAAGGCGCTCTCCAGCATGACGGAGCTCTCTGGCATGAAGGTGCTCTCTGGTGTGAAGGCCCTCCCTAGTGTGAAGGTGCTCTCTGGCATGAAGGCCCTCTCTGATGTGAAGGCCCTCTCTGGCATGACGGAGCTCTGGAGCTCTCTGGTGTGAAGGCCCTCCCTGGTGTGAAGGCCCTCTCTGGAGTGACAGAGTTCTCTGGTGTGAAGGCCCTTCCTGGGAGGACAGTGCTGTCTGGCATGAAGGTCCTCTCTGGCATGAAGGCCCTCCCTGGTGTGAAGGCCCTCTCTGGTGTGAAGGCCCTTTCTGGCATGATGGAGGTCTCTGGTGTGAGGGAAGTCTGATTGTCCACCTCTCCAGCGTGATGGAACTGTCTGGCATGCAGGCTGTATGCACTGTGGCCTTGTTGTCCAAATTGTGCAGGCATAGGCACGTGCAACTGTACGGTCCTCACATTGAAAACAAAGAAGATGGTACCTTTTGCATCAAAAGGCCCCCAGGGTCCTCAAGACAGCCCCTGGCAAGTGTAACTGTTGTGTGGCACTTTAGACCTCGACTTATGACAACGGCCCACTTTGCAGCCTTTGACTTACACCTCAGATCTTAGCTTAGCTGACCTGCTAAAAGATTGGATTTTAGGTACAGCTACCACATCACATACCACACACGTGTACAACACACACTGCAGACACATACCACACCACACCACACACAGACACACAGACATACAAACCACACACAGACACACACATCACACATAGACACACAGATACACCATATATAGACACACACGTACATACCACACACAGGCACACCACATACAGACACACACCATGCACAGACATACACACCACACACACAGACACACACATACTACACAGGCACACACACCACACACACCTATTACACACACCCACACACAGACACACACACCACACACACAGACACATACTACACAGGCACACACACCACACACACCTATTATACACACTCCACACACAGACACACACCACATACAGACACACAGATACACCATACACAGACACACACACCACACACAGACACACAGATACACTATACACAGACACACACACCACACACAGACACACAGATGCACCATATATAGACACACACATACATACCACACACAGACACACACCACACACACCTATTACACACAGATACACACCACACACAGACACACAGATACACCATACACAGACACACACACCACACACAGACACACACCACACACACCTATTACACACACCACACACACAGACACACACCACACACACAGACTGTAAGAGGTGTGGAGCATGTTACCTGCTTCCCTGTAGTCATCACACCCCATGAATTTTTCAGTCAAGCTAAGTACATCAGAACATCATGTCACACACCTTAAATACACACAATAAAGTAAATTAAAAATGTGGTGCTCTCATGTGCTCTCAGCGTAATGAGAAGCAAATGTCAGATTCGCAGCCTGTTTTCCAGGGAGAGAGAAGTGGGAACAATCTCGCTCCTTTCCTGACAGAGCTTTCAGGAGTCCACATGTGCCAAACTGGAACCCCTTCAAGCAGCGTGTTTCAGATATTTTGTTCTCAGCAGGCAGAGTCAGTGTTCGTCACTGCAGAGGGACTCAGAGGTCAGGTACACCGTGGACCCAAGTGCAGCCTTGAGGAAATTTGGGAAGGACATGGTTGTGGGTGAGTCACACTGAGGTCACAGTGGACGGCCTGAACCTCGGCCTGAGTCATCCTCCCCACAGAATGACACAGGCCCCACAGTTGCTGCCACATAGGTGCTCACAAGTCATGTGCTGCTGCTGCTACTGACCCTGCTGGTCGGCCTGGGGCCCTGGCGCAGGTGGAGCCAGGACTGCGGTGCCAGCCTGGCCTGCTGTGCCCACTGATGGACACCACAGCATTTCTCTTAAGCACCATGCACCCTTCTAGGAGGGTATTAAGGAGTTAAGCCAGGCTGGACAGACTCTGCCAGACACCATTTCAACATCTTTTTCCATCATTCTTCAAAATATTACTTTTAACTGAAGCCATGATAAACAAGCCCAGAAACATCTGAGCAGTTTGTCCCCAGAACGCCTATGTGCGGCTCCCTGTGGCCCAGATTGATCCAGGAGCACGTCTGTGAGCTGTTAACCAAATGGGACCAAATCAGGTGCCATGATTCTTCTGGGCCTGTGGATGTGGTGAGAGCATGCAGAACATGTGTTGGTAAAGGCATGCAGGAACCTTTCCTAGTCTGTATTAGGTGCCATTAATATCAAATAGCTACAAAACTAGGCATCTGGGTTTGTATTTATTAAACACACAGTCACACACAAAATAATATCAATGTTTAAGCAAGTTGCTTATAAATTGAAACTACTTAGACAACAACCACAAAGTGATGTCACCCTCACCCTAGGAGACCCGTGAGCTTCCTACACTCTCTGCACCTCTGCTGGAGGAGCGTCTGGGTCTGACCTGACAGGTGGGTCGGCCCTGTCCGTCTGCACGCAGCATCACACCACATCACTCCCTGTGGTCTCTGTGTTGGGCTCCTTCTGGACATTGTGGCTTCCATCCACATCCTCTAAAGTGACCTATTGTAATAATGATGGACACCATCGCTATTTATTGATCCGTGCTTCTGTCAATAGACATTCTGCCTGTTCTCTCTCTGGGGCCGTACTGAACACAACTGCTGGGAACACACTCAGCGTGTCTCCTGGTGTGCGTGTTTCCATGCTGGCTACGCCTAGTGTAACCAACAGTGTGGTGCCATGTGTGGCCCTGCCAGGTGCTTTCCAGACCCAGCTGAGGTCAGCACAGCTGCTCCCATTCTGAAGCCTAGGTCTCGCCTGTGTCTCACACTTCCCAGACCCATTCCTAGACAGCATCTGTGTGTGTAGGAAGTCAGAGACAGGACCCTGGGCTCCTCAGCAGCTGCCTTTGGTCTTGGGACTCTCCAGCAACACTGCCCAACCTCCACTGACCAGCCAGACATCTTGGTGTGTCCCTGGACCCCTTCCCTCCTTCCCTTACACAGCCATTCCTCCCAGAAAGTCCTCACTTCCTTAACATCCTATGACCTCTGCTCCTTAGGGGACCCAGAACATGCCAGAACACCCTGAGGCCTGCCAGGTCCTCACCTCAAGAGTGTCAGGGGCTCAAGCACTCATGCCACAGACCTCGCCAGAAGAGTGGCCTGAGCCCCACCTCCTCCTGAGGACTGTGGCAAGCCCCTGCCCTCTGCCTCAAGGCAGGACAAACTTCCAGACGTGGTTTAGACCAGAGCTCTTTGCACATTGAGCTGGGGCCGCTCTTGGAGTTTCAGCCCCATGGCTCTTCCCAATGACACGCCCTACACACACACACTCTGCTTACCAGGTTCTCTGGGGATGCTTTCAAATGAGTCCTGGGAACTGAAGCCTTGGGTGAGGCTCAGCTTTAGGGAATTCCTGTCCTGAGATGGACACTTACTTGAAAGTGCAATGTCTTGATCTTAGGTTATGTACAAGTCCAATTTTAGTGGATAATACTAGTTTTCCAGAGTGGCAGCACAGAATTCACTACGGATGGTGCAAGAGACATCCAGCTGCTCCAAGCCCTGGCATAGTCTGGTGTCCCCAATCACTTCCATTGTAACTTTCCTGGTGGGTGTGTGGTGATATCTAATTATGATACTTAGCTAAAGATCATAATACTTATAACTATGGATATTCTACTGTCAGTTAGATGCTTATATTTATATAAATAAATAACTATAAATAGTCTTTGATAATCCAAGTTATTTTTGTACATTTGTAATACAATACTCTGTATCTCTGCTTAAAGAAATATTTGGTCTCTTAAGTATATAAAGATACTTTCCCTTGTTGTCTTCTAAAAGTTTTATTGTTTTACATTTTAATTTTAGCTATATAAGCCACCAGAAATTACCTTTGGAATATAATCTGGGTAAGGGACAAATTGTATATTTTTCCTAGGTATAGCCAAGTGACCAGATCTTCACCTTGTTCATACATCAACATTCAAATATGCATGGGACATTTGAGCTCATTGGCCCATTTTTCTATTCTTATGCTAACAGCACTCTGCATTGATAACTATCTCTACAGTAACTCTTGATATCTGGTGGAGTTAGTCCTTTCATCTAGTTTTACAAATTACCTTAGCTCTTCTTAGGCCTTTGAATTTTTACATACATTTCAAAATAATATCTACTTACATAGAAAGAAAAATACTACTGTAATATTGACTGGAATTATACCAAACCAATAGTTAAATCCATGAACTGTATATCATCCTGTGTTTTGTCTCCTCAGGTTTTCTCAGTGATGCTGTGTTGTGTATATGGTCTGTGTGTGTTGTGTGTAGAGTGTGTGTGTTGTGTGTGGAGTGATGTTTGTGTGCATTTTTCACTAGATTCTTTCCTATTGAAATTTTGGATGGTACTATATCACCATTGCTATTTTATTTTATTGTTGTTGCTGGTATATAAAAATACAATTTATTCTGTATTTTGACTATGTAGTGTGACCTTATGATAACTTATGTTTACACTATTTCTGCTTTCTATGTATACAGTTATATGTTCGAAATGCCATTTTATAGTTTTAGTGTTTTTAATGTTTATCAGTATAAGTGTTGTTTGGCAATAACCTCACACAGAGGGATTCCCAGAGGTCCAGCATACCTGTGAAGTATAACCATCAGCCAATGCCACAGGCACCCTGGGAATAAAGGGGAGTTGAACATGTTTGAAAAACAGATAAACACACATGGCCTACAGATATATGAAAAAATTCTCTCTGTCATTAATCCTCCGTCCTTTGATTTGCAGAGAAATGCAAATCAAAACTACTTTGAATCCCAATACCAGAGATGTTGGCGTGGATGTGGAAAAAAGGGAACACTTCTACACTGCTGGTGGGAATGCAAATTAATTTGTTCCTTCTGGAAAGACATCTGGAGAACACTGAGAGAACTCAAAGTAGACCTGCCATTTGATCCTGCAATTCCTTTATTAGGTATATATCCAGAAGAGCAAAAATCGAATTACAACGAAGATATTTGTATCAGAATGTTTATTGCAGCCCAATTCATAATTGCTAGGTCATGGAAGAAGCCCAAATGCCCATTGATCCACGAATGGATCAATAAATGGTGGTATATGTACACCATGGAATACTATGCAGCCCTAAGGAAAGATGGAGCCTTTACCTCCTTCATGTTTATATGGATGGAATTAGAAAATGTTCTTCTTAGCAAAGTATCTCAAGAATCGAAGAAAAAGTATCCAATGTACACAGCCCTACTTTGTAACTAATTCATAGCTTTTATAGGAATGTCATAACCTAATTATAGCCTTAGAATATGGGGAAGGGGTGGGAGGGGGAGGTGAGGGGGGTGAATGTGGGGAGGGAGGGTGATTGGTGGGGTCACCTCAAGTGAATCTTTCTAAAAGCAAAGTATGAACATTTTAACTCAATAACTAAGAAAATGACATGAAAGTTACATTAACCAGTTTGATGAGAGTATTTCAAAATGTATATGAAAACAGCATACTGTACCCCATGATTGCATTAATGCACACAGTTATGCTATAAGAAATTTTAAAAAAAGAAAAACAGACCTACACCAAGCACATGAAAATACTGTACATTCAGAAGCTAACTCATCAGGGACACCATAGCACGTGCTCTAAAGAGACAAAATTAGAAAAGCATGCCGTCAACAGCAGTGTTGTGGAGATGAGGGGAGTTATAATTCTGATAAATTGTCAGTAGGCATGTAAATTAGTACAACCACTTTGGAAAACTGGTTGGCTGTGTCTGCTAAAGTGGAAAGCAGGCCCCGGCCTGTCCTCATGCACTCTTAGAATTTGGAGTGGGCATGTGCCCTTGTGGCAGGCAGCAGAGGGCAAGCCCTGCTCATCCCTGCCTCCCTCAGGGCCATGGACACTGTGACTTGTTTCTAGTCTGACCACTGGGCGGTCACAAGTGTTTCCAGTCACAAACTTTTGGTAATGTTATACAGTAATAGAAAATTGACATAATTCTCAAGGAATGGGTGCACATATTCTTGAAAAGACACATACATGGTATTTATTTCCACTTTGTTTATAAGAGCCCTGAACTGAAAACAACCCAAATGTCAGTTGATAGGAAAATGGATAAAGTGAATGTCAATTCATGCAACGGATGAGTACAGAGCAGTACCAAGCCACTGAGAACTGATGAAGCTAGAACCACGGGTGGATCTCACACACACCGCAGCCAGTAAAGGAGCCAAAGGGAAGATGTGCAGGCCTGCCACAGAGAAGACTGCGCGGGCAGTGGCACAACAGCAGCCACTGGGCTGGGCAGAGTCCATGCTGACAGCCGTCCTGAGGCCCAGGCCACTCGGGCAGGAAAAGGAGGCTGGCATGCGTGTGAGTGTGGGCCTGTGGAAGGGTCCTGAGCCATACTCCCCTCGCACACTTCCCACACAATTGCATCTTACTTGTATGACATACCTCAATCCAGAAACTTTAAAAACCAGAAGGGTAAAGGGGCAGAGTTACATCTGGGCACCGTTGTTTGCCGTTTGAAAGGTTTTGTGAATAGCCACTGCCCTCTCTGTGGAACACCAGGAAGTCACCTGCTTACAGAACACAGGATGAGGGAGTAAGCTGAGGCTCGAGGAGGTTGGCAGAGCTGGAATGAGTTACTCTCCAGAGGTGGGAGAGCGCTATGACCTTGAAACACAACCAGGCTCCAGGAGTTGAAGTTTGTTCGGAGTTGTGATGGTGCTTCCCTCCAGAAGAGAGCAAGTCTGGATTACACCAAATTCATCACCACCACGGTCTGTCTCGCTTTCACAAGCACCTCACTTAACCAAAAGTAATTGACACATGCTTTTCATTTAAAAGCGTTCATTTGAGAAGTGAGGAGAAAAAAAGAATTTTCAGGAGAAAAACTTCAGAATGTGATAATGAAATCATGTTCCAAAATAAGCTTTTGTTTCAGAATGTGTTTTAGAAAAGCCTGGATTATCAATAAAACTGACAACCGGAGGCTGAGCTCCCACCCCGACCCCACCTGGGTGCTCTGGGTGGCCTCCAAGAGAAGACAGGTGACTTCTGGGTTTCTTGGTTCCATATCCTCAGACAAACACAAAGCCGGGTTGCTCCAGCTGAACCCAGGGAGCAGTGGGATGGGACAAGGTCCAGTGCAGTTCTCCAAACCTGCTGAGAATGTCGGTGTCGCCACGACCTTCATAAATATCCTATGTTGTGGCTGTAGAAAAATTTGGGAATTCACCAAGATTTCCCAGCTGCCTCTGCTCTTGAATTCTTCATCCTGACCCTAGATAATTACCGCATTGCAAACTCAGAAAACTATGCAACCCCCTCCACCACATGGAGCCTCGTGGGGCCACAGAAGAGTCTAGCCATTGCAGATAGCACACTGCTTAGTGATTCAACCTCTCCAGCTTCAGACCTCAGCCCCTTTGTCACTGCTCCATGTTAGGGAAATTATTAACTCCCAAAAGGCTCCCATACACGTAAAATGGGATAAGTAACTTGGGCTCCCAGGGGCAGGGAGCAGGTGTTCCAAGGACATTGGCAGTTATCAGGTCACTGGACTCCCTTTCTGGGTAGTAAACATTCTGATAAAAGATAAAGATAAGGTATTTTTAAAGGACAGAATAAAGTGATTTTTACTTTTTTTTTTTTTTTGAGATGGAGCCTCAAGCTATTCCCCCTGGGTAGAGTGCCATGGCATTACAGCTCACAGCAACCTCCAACTCCTGGGCTCAAGCAAGTCTCCTGCCTCAGCCTCCCGAGTAGCTGGGACCACAGGCGCCCGCCACAACGCCTGGCCATTTTTTTGGTTGCAGCCATCATTGTTGTTTGGTGGGTCCGGGCTGGGGATTCAAACCCACCACCTTAGGTGTATGTGGCTGGCGCCTTAGCCACTTGAGCCACAGGCGCTGAGCCAATAAAGTGATTTTTAAAACTCAATGTGATGATACTGACACATCACATACCTCACCACTGAGCATAATTTGTTTGGAATCTAACATACAATAGTCACAGCACCTGCCATCACTAGGTAATCATCACTAAATTAGCATTATTGCTTTCCTACCAAGTGTTTGCCCAAAATATTGAATCTATGAAGTCAAATCTTTCGTAAAATGTAGACCAGGATTCCCAAGGTGAGGACTAACTGTGACAAGAAAGGACAGCTCTAAACAGCGTCCAGCACGTCGGCCACTGGGTGCCCATCCGTCCCCTGGAGCTGCCGCGAGTGAAATGTGTAGATCAAATGTCCCATCTCTCGGGAAGCAGGTCTTGGCATATCTGAGAAATGTAAACAACAAGACATATTGGGCAACTTTGGATTAAGCCGAGACCTACCCTACGCTGCAAATATTCAGAGATGAGTCAGGATAAGTGCTTCAACCCGCTTGGATTAAAGATTTGGAAATCAGGGAGGGAAAACCACATGTAAGATCACCACCAAAGGTCAGAGGATACCTAGAGCTTGGAACGTGTGTGAAGAAGGCCGTGGATGCCTGGTGCTGGACAGGCCATCCAGGAGAGAGTGCGTGAAGCTTCCCGTGGGCTTCCCACAAAGATGCCATAGTTTGTGAGGAACTTACAGTTAGTTGATAAGACAGTGTTAGTGTGCAAAAGAACAGCCCAAGGAAACAAATTTAACTGCTAAAGTGTGTGGTACAAACTTTGTTTACCCAGAAACTCAGGGGGAAAAAATAGCGTCTCAGCAAATGTGGAGGAGCTGCTGGCTTTGCAGGAGGTGTGCACACACTGCATGGCCAGGTTCAGCGCGTGGCCGACACCTCAGGCAAAGGGAAGGTGGGCTGCAGACTCATTTCTCAGCAGGAGAGAGATAACACCAGAGAATTTCCACTGGCTCGTGGGCTTGGGTCCTGCTTCTCCTTCAGTGAAAAATGGTGCAGGTGCAAAGAAACCTGGAACCTTCTGCACACACAGCTGAGCGTCCCCATCAAGCTGCACATGCGCCTTAATTTTTAATGGAAAGGCTGGATAGAAAAGAAATCAGAAAGGAAATACAATATCACATTTCTGATGAGCAGTGTGAGTCCTGCCGAGAGTTGGTCTCTTACTGTGATCGTCCCAAGTGGTAACAGGATGTGGAGGCGAGACTGCAAACACAGAGACCATAAACCGGGCTCCTGAGATGGAGCTCGGAAAGGGTTTGGGCTTCTTGGAAAGTGTCTGATAGCAGATTACAGAGTTTCTGCTTGATTCTGGAAGCAGAGAGTGGGCAGCCAAGTTCCTGAGAAAAGGCAGATAGATGGACCAATCCCAGCGTGCGGCTAGATGTGATGTCTGGGCACCGCTACATTTGCAAACTTGCAGCCCCTGCCTTAGGTTTTCAAAAGCGCGGCAGTGACCAGCTCTGTGGAAGCAGGGACATGGGTAGTGAGCCCCGGACGCTCAGGTCCCAGCTGAGGTGCTGTTTCACCTCAGGGCAGCAATCCAAAGGGTGCAGGGTCTCAGATGAGCTCCTGGAACTCACAGTCACCCTGCCTGCTTCCTTCGGGATTCACTATCACCTGGAAGGGGGAAAGCTCTCTTTTTTGGATAAGCTGATGTATTTGGGTTTCCTCTGCATGCTGCTGAAAGCCCTCGATACTGACGCAGCAGCTGCCAACAGCTCAGAGAAGTTGCCTGCAACAGGAGGAAAGAGGTGACAGCGGCTGAAGCCTGAAATCTAAAATGGGAGCAGCGTCCAGCACATACGGTGTGAATTTCCACGTGTGGATGAATTAGACCATCCTGAGGAATGTGAAAATATGTATTTTCTGGGTTCTGTGGGAAAAGTTGAGGGTTTCCCACTTTCATGGTCACATAAAAGTAAAATAAGTATTAATATTTAGAAGACTTTGTGTCTCATTAGAAATGGATCTAACTAAAAATAAACAACAAAAAGTTCTCGGGAGCCCATATATCCCTTGAGAGCTTCAGGAGACCGTATATCCCTTGCAAGCTTGTAATATTTTTCTGTGTACCTAAACTTGTGATACATAAAAAAAAGTGTTCACATTGTTTAAAACTAAAAGTATACATAGTTCCATGTTTTAATTTTACAGATAAAAACCCATTAAGCCACTGGGCCTGTGTGGAATTCAAATGTGATGTAAAGCACGTCACTTTCCATGGCTTCCACAGACCACTGAAAAAAAGTGATCCAGACGACTGAGCGTATTTTCTTCTTCCCCACTGGCAAGAGGATTTTCTAATAAATTGTCAGAGAAACAGGTGCCAATACCAGAGAACCTGCCTGTGTCTGGCCACGCCCCGCTGGTGGACGCCTCTCCTAGGACGAATCGGCTGCTGACTGGTGTCAGACCTCCCAAACTGAGGTTATTCAGACTCATGTGCCTCATAAACAGAAAGTTGATGTCCAATGGTGTCTATTTTTCATGATAAAAAGACCAACCAAATGATGTTGAATTAAAATCTGTAAAAATATAAACTCTGAGACTCTCTAATTCTAGACAGTTAATTGTAGAGTCATAGTGTTGAGCTCAAAAGCACCTACTTCAATAGGAACTGCCAAAATCCTTTCTGTAGCATTCAAGCCTATGTGAGTATCCCAACCACCTTCAGAAGAACCACCCCTTTGGCCTTAACCCTGCTTTGGGAAGTTAGACAGAATGTGTGTATTTTGTCCTCAGCCGATGGGGATGGGCTGAGGATGGGCTCCAGTGTGCTGCAAGTTCAACTAAGCAGGATCTGGGGCCTGCCACCATCCCTTGACACCAGATGTCCCATAGTAGGTGACAAATCACCCATCTTCCTGTACTCTCCCATAGTGGAAACCAAAAACTTACAGGGAAATAAAAGTTGGGTTTCCAGTCAGTCCTACCCCATTGCTCTGACACACCACACACACACATTTCCTTACCGGAACTTCTCCCTGTCCAGAGCTGGGGGTGAACCATTGTAGAGTGGCTGGAGGCTGGTGCTCTCAGGCCGGGCACCAGCACCATCAGACTCTGCTGTGTGGACTTACTCGGGCAGGCGCATGGCTCGAATCTCACACACTTCCACGTGGCAGTACTGGGCTGTGATGCTGGGCACTGTGGGGCTGTTGTGAGTAGTGTAGAAAACTGGAGACTAAGATTAATTCAAAGTATGTTGTGTAAATCCTTGGGCACCCACTAAAATTTCCAAATGTATACTCATACATAAGACTAAATCTTACCTTACCCAAAGGAAGGTAGAAAAAAAAGAAAAAGAAAGAAATAATAAAAAGAACAAATTAGAAAACAGCGAGATGATAGGCTTTAATTCCATCACATCAGTCAGGACTTTAAATGTAAATGTTCTAAACAACACTGGTTCAAAGAGGTCGTTGCATTCCGCTTGTAGGCGCTTCACTGTTTTTCACCCTTACTGCTGCTGTTTTTGTGCTTCTTGACGTGTAAATAGTGTTAGCTCTCTGTTTTTCCTACTACGGCTTTGATTTGGGCTTTCTTTGGTATGAGGAGCCAGTTGTCCTGTAAGAATTAGGAAAGCGTATTCCCCTAAGGGGATGCAAGCCTCGCTTGGTAAGGAGAAAGTCAAGAGCTGGATTTTATTTGCTACCAGCCCTCACCCTCTGTCACACTCCGGTGATTCTGGGAGGATGGCCGACTGGTAGCACCCCTCAGCAGAGGCTCCTGACCAGAAGAAGAAAAACTGGATGGAATCGGACTCTATGAAGCCAAAGATGGGGAGCTGAGCCAAGAAAGAAGTTCGGCAAGCTGTAACTCCAAGGAAGAGCATTCAAGAAAACAAATTGCAGATACAAAGCCGATCCACTAGATGATGGGAGGCCCCTCCCCCAAGCAGGAAGCTCGCCACAGGTTATCTGCGAATGAGCAGGGAACAAAAGACCTCTCATTTTACCTCGCTGGAGAGAGCCGCTAAACTCCAGGTCTCTTTCTCCAGGGAGGTCCCACTTATGAACCTAGACACCACCCTGCCAGGCATAAAATTGAACAGATATTTTCCCCCACAATTCCAAACTCCCAGTCTGCCCCCCACCCCACGTGGTGGTCTGAAGTTCTGCCCCCTGCAGAGCACAGAGTGTTTGGTCTTTTCCTGAGAGATCTGAGCATAGTGTGGACCGCCAACCACCAGGATGGAGTCTGTGACTAATAAGGAAGAAAGAGGGTGTGGGAAGAAAGGGACACTCAGCAGGAGGAGGAGCAGTCTCCTGGTTATGACTATGCCCGGCCTGTGGTAGTGTTGACCCTCTGTTCAGGCTGTGTCTGGTGGGACAAAGTGTAGAACCCCTGGCTCTGATGGCACCCACAATGGGAGAGTGGTTGCCCTCTGTGGACTGAGTTCAGCAGGCAGGGCTGGTCCCCGCCTGATGCTGGGCCTGTGAGCTAAGGCTTCCCAGGCATGGAATAAGACCTGAGGGCAAGGGTATAGTCCTCTGACTCCAACAGAACCCTCTAGCAGATGCTTGCTGGGTGTGAACCAAGACCTCAGGGCAAGGGCATGGTCCAGTGTCTCCAGCAGGCTGGTGAGCAGAGGCTTACTGGGTGAGGGCTGACACCTGCGGGTGAGGCGTGGTGCACTGACTCCAACAGAGCCTGTGAACAGAGGCTGCCAGGCAGTGGACTGAGGCATGGTCCCCTGGCTCTAACTGATCTAGCAAGCAGAGACTAGCGGGGTGTGAACTGAGACAGGTGGGTAGGGGTGTGGCCCCTGGCTCCAATTGGGCCTGTGAGCGGAGAAGCAGACAACAGTGGGGACTGAGTCTGCTGGGTGGGAGTGTGGATCCCTGGCTTCAATTGTGCTGTTGGAGACCCTCAAACCCCTCTCTGTTCAGCAGGTTTTGCACTGCCTGAGACAATTTAATTGGAACCCATGTCTGGGGCTGTCCACTCAGGGACATTCTGAGATTGACTTTCAAAGTTCTGTAGTGGAAAAGAACTGAAGGGTGAGGGCTTGGTGCCAGAGCTGTTTGTGTCTCTTCACAGTTGATATTTAAACCTAATACTGTAGCTTCTTAGGATAGGGTAGAGGTTGGCTGATATCAACACAGAGCTAGCTTGTACTATCTCACCAAGTAGGTCCTTAGAGTCTCCAGCCAAAACTCTGAAAGGGTCCTTTGTAAGGTAAGGAGGTAAGCCATAATTACAAAGCCTAGAACTTTAGTAAGGAGCGCTCTCTACTACCTGGGAAACCCCAATTCAATCTCACCCTACCAGTTCTAATAACCAAATGGTGGAAAATAAACATGGTATGGACCCAGCAGAAGAACTTTGGCAACATGAATAACCAGGGTAGATCAACCCCCTACCCAGGAAATGACACAGGAGATACAACTGAAGATGCCATGCATAGACAAATGGCAGCAATGTGAGAAATTGAATTCAGAATACGGATGGCAAATAAGAAAAATAGAATGGAAGAAAAGATAGAAGTTAAATTCCAAAGAGTAGTTCTAAAGTTGTCTCAAAAAATTAATGAATTCAAAGACAAAATCACCAAAGACATGGACATAATGAGAAAAGAGATAGCAGAGCTCAAGGAAATGAAAAAGTTAGTTGAGGAGCTCCAAAATGCAATAGAATCCCTCAGTAATTGAGTTGACCAGACAGAAGAAAGGATCTCTGAAACTGAGGACAAAGCTTTTGAATGTTCCCAAACACTCAAAGCAGATAAATGGAGAGCAAAAACTGATCATTCCCTGGGAGAGTTGTGGGATCACTCCAAAAGATCAAACATTTGTCTTATAGGAATCCTGAAGGAGAAGAGGATGGCCCTAAAGGTACAGATGCTGTACTCCAAGAGATTTTGGAGGAGAATTTCCCAAACATTGCAAAAGATACAGAACTTCTTTAGTTTCTAGACAGTTTCAGAACCCCAGCTATACTCAATCCAAATAGAGCATCTCCTAGACACATTGTGATTAACTTTCCCAAAGTGAAGATGAAGGAGAAAATTCTGCATGCAGCCAGATGTAAGGAAACCATCACCTACAATGGGAGAAATATCAGAATGACTACAGATCTCACAGCTGAAACATTTCAAGCCAGAAGAGGATGGTCATTGATCTCCTAAAACAAAACAATTCCCAGCCCAGGATCCTGTATTTAGCCAAACTGAGTTTCATTTGTGATGGAGAAATCAAATATTTTAATGACATAGACATGTTGAAGAAATTTGCCATAACTAAACCAGCTCTCCAGGATATTCTCAGACCCATCCTCCACAATGACCAGTGCAATGCTCTACCTCCAAAGTAAACTCACCCAGAAATTTTTGAACAAAATCCAACTTCCACAGTGATAAAAGGATTAAAAATGTCCACTGGCAAAACTCTCCCCTCTCCTCAAGAGTACAAGTCAAATCTGTGAAGTGTAAAACATAGATGTTTTGGCACAATAATCAAGTAAATGAGGTGAAAGCTATGTTGATTGGTTTAATGTAACTACATCAGATTGTATAAAAAAAATCAGCAAATTGTACCCCACCTATGCATGAATGTATTCATGATCTATGTGTATTGACTTAATAAAAAAAATAAAAATGTCCACTGGACATCAAAAAATCACAACACCCAAAACACAACCAGGCTTATCAATTCTCTCAATTAATGTGAATGGTTTATGTTGTCCTCTAAAGAGGCACAGGCTGGCTGGCTGGATACATAAATTCAGGCAGGATATCTGCTGTATGTAAGAATCTCATCTTACCTTAAACAATAAAAATAGACTCAGGGTGAAGGGATGGACTTCTATAATACAGGCAAATGGAAACCAGAAAAGAGCAGGGGTTGCAATTTCAGTAGGAGATACAATTGGCTTAAAGCCAACAAAGATAAAGAAAGATAAGGAAGGCCACTACATGTTTGTCAAGGGAAACATCCAACATGAAGAGATTTTGATAATCAACATTCATGCACCCTATCAGAATTCTCAATTTATAAAACAAACCCTAATGGATATGAACAATTTGATATCTTCCTGCACTGCAATAGTTGGAGATTTTAACACCCCTTTGACAGTTTTGGATAGATCCTCCAAGAAGAAACTAAACAAAGAAATATTAGACTTAAACCTGACCCTAGAAAAAATGGAATTTACAGACCTCTATAGGACATTTCGCCCTAATAAACCTGAATATACATTCTTCTCATTAGCCCATGGGTCATCCTCCAAAATAGACTGTATGTTAGGACACAAGTCTAACCTCAGAAAATTCAAAAGAACAGAAATTATTCTTTGTATCTTCTCGGGCCAGTATGGAATAAAAGTTGAACTCAATAGCAAAAAGAACCTTCATGCTCAAAGTCATGGGAACTAAATAATCTTAGGCTGACTGATAGCTGGATCAAAGATGAGTTTAAGAAGGAAATCACCAAATTTTTGGAACAAAATGATTCTGAAGACAAAAATTATTAAAAACCTGCGGAATACTGCAAAGGCAGTCTTAAGAGGGAAATTTATAGCATTGGAAGCTTTCATCGAGAAAACAGAAAGAGAGGAAGCCAACAATTAAATGAATCATCTCAAGCAACTGGAAAAGGAAGAACATTCCAACCCCAAACCCAGCAGAACAAATAACAAAAATTAGGGCAGAATTAAATGAAATTGAAAACAAAAGAATCATTCAGAAGATCAACAAAACAAAAAGTTGGTTTTTGGAAAAGATTAATAAAATTGATAAACCTCTGGCCAACCTAACCAGAAACAGAAAAGTAAAATCTCTAATATTATCTATCTATTTCCTTTCATAGAAGGAGAAATAACAACAGAAACCTCACAAATTCAAAAAATATTCAATGATTACCACAAAAATACCTTTTCAGAAATATGAAAATCTGAAGGAAATGGACCAATACCTGGAAGCATGCCACCTTCCTAGACTCAACCAGAAAGAATTAGAAATCTTGGATAGACCTATATCAATTACTGAAATAGCATCAACAATAGGAAATCTCCCCAAAAAGAAGGAACAGATGGCTTCACATCCAAATTCTCTCAAACCTTTCAAGAGGAACTAGTACCTATATTATACAACCTTTTCCAAAGCATAGAAAAGAAAGGGATACTTCCCAACACATTCTATGAAGCAAATATCACCCTGATACCAAACCAAGAAAGGATCCAACAAAGAAAGAAAAGTATAGACCAATATCATTAGTGAATATCAGTGCAAAAATATTCAATAAGATCTTAGCAAACAGAATTCAACAACACATCAAAAAAATTATACACCATGATCAAGTTGGTTTTATTCCAGGGTTACAGGGTTGGTTCAACATATGCAAATCTATAAATATAATACAGCACATCAATAATAT